>MU177979.1:30439-62707 GCA_016695465.1 Suillus americanus | reverse complement strand
GCTCAAAGAAGGCTTAAATTTTAAATTTGATTCACGCACATACAGTAGTACATCGAAGCTATTCCTACTATCACTACCTTACTAGACCTATCATAATAGCCATATGTAACTGCGCAATGCACAATTTAATGTCACAAGTTGCTTTGCCATCGAGCTGTGTTCTGGAGCTATTGCTTACTTACAATTCAATAGGTAGTGCGTGGACTTAGCGAAATTTTTGCTGGTCGAGTATGGTACAGTATGGTATAGTATTCGACTCGTTTTCGGGGTCCTGGTCACTCAACTTTTGCGGGTCAGTGTTCAAAACTTTATGTTTGCTACCCCCTTGGAGGACATGGCGGATAAGCTGCTCTTACTGTCTGACAGTGTCCATTCGAGCAAGCGACTCGTAACTTTGACTTGGCTGCATGGGAGCACCTGTCCAATCTTCATACCCTTCTTGAAGTCGTAATCGGCATGAGTGGGAGAAGAATTTCATCCCCCCAGTTGGATCCCAATAATCATAATCTCAATTTCGCACCTTTCCTGAACCTGACGACTCTTTATTTCCGCTCAGACACAGCCGTATACATCACAACACTCATGCAACACTCCGAATTCCCCTCACTGAAAAAGTTTCATATGGATGTCTATGCGTTGCCGTGGATGGAGGCTGAGCTACTTTTTCGTGCACTATCCCGGTATAAAGCATGCCAGACCCTCGAAACTATTATCGTGGTCTCTTTGACTCCAGAAGTTCACGAGCCCTCAGGCAACTCTCTGACAGCAGTTACGCCCCTCCTTTGTTTCACGCAGCTCCGATACCTGTGCCTCAGTCTTCATCGCTCCATTGTCATCGACAACGACCTTCTTTTCGAAGCCATGTCAAGGTGGCCGCACATACGCTCGCTGGAATTAGCGGACCGGCAGATAACACCCGTTACATTCCGCGGGTTATTTGCAGCTCTCCGTCAATGTCCCCACTTGTATTGCCTGCAGATATCAATGGACACCGTGAATATCGATGTCGATCCTGACACCGAGTCATTTCAGCATACCGCTCTACAACAATTGATTTTGACACGGTCTGGTTTAGCGGATGGTAAAGCCGTTGCTCGCATCATCTTCTCCATGCTCCCTTACGTCGATAGAGTTCTATACTCGGCGTTTGCCGGATTTTGCTTGTGGCACGAGGTCAATCAACACCTCCAATCTTTCCAATCTTCTGCGTTCACTGGTTCCTATATTACAGGAGCACCATCAGAGATTTGATTTTGGATACTCATGTTCGCGCGCATACAGTGATAGGCCAACACACTCTATTCAACGCAGCATCACTCCGCAACCCCGTCATCTCAGCAAGCGAACCCGCGACAGGGACTGATATCCCTGATTGGGTTCATTCTGAATTCGGGGTTCTATCCACCGACTCTGACTCTGACTTGTCTACACGTCATCCATGTCCAACTCCAACTCCCTCATACTACCCCCATCCACATCGCCAACGCCTCTCATGCCCGCACCTTCCCAAACGATCCTCCTTCCACCTCCACTAATGACACCCAAAACTTACAACACCCTCTTCACGCATCCCCAATCGCACACGTTGACAACAATGTAACAGCGCCAATGCTGATATTGATAGGCGAGGATGGTTTGAGGGTTGCTCCGGGGCAGGGGGTTGGGTTTTATCATGCAATTAAGGGGAGGGGGGATGAGGGTGGGACCGCAACTAGGACTGGAACTGAAGGTGGAACTGGGAATGCGACCGAAGATGCGACTAGGACTGGGGAGATAGGGACCGAGAAGGCCAAAAAGAAAGGGATAGTAGAAATTTTATCCTTCCCCGGAGAATCGCATGCGATTGATGGAGTTGAAGCTGCTAGAGTTTCGTTCGAAGCTACGAGGGATTGGTTCAAGGCATTTGCAGAGGGCTGTTAGTCGTATTATTGTTGCTGTCTAAGAGCTGTCCGGATCCTGAACGTTGAACTCCCGAACCGCAGGACTGTATCCTAACTTAAATGTGTTCAAGGGTCTGGCAACACTGTAGTCGGCATAAGGGCAACGTGGGGCAATTGGGTTAGTGGTGATAACACGTCAAAAACCAGGCAACAAACTACGGCACATGGGGAGGGAATCGTGCCTCGATAGCTCAAGAAAGAATAATGAACAAGTGATCAAAAAGACAATGCGGGCCGGGGAGGAAATACATATGAGAGACGGGTGATGTACAAGGCTGAGAACGTAACATAGTCGTAATCTGTGAAGAAACAAGTCATTCAACATGGGTCACAGCAACAAGTGTAGGTCCAATCTCTTCATAAGCGGTCTTTCGACATCGGCAAAATCCACCTTTTCTGTTGAACTTCCATACCATTGGTGCCAAAGTACCTTTCGTTCTCGAAGCTCCATTCATAGTTGGCGCGCACAATGTTTCCCAAGCCATCACAGTACTCCCTAACCTGCGAGTCGATGAGCTCTCCCCATTTTGGAATGGCTGCCACGGCCTCGAAGTACCTCTTCTCGAGTTTTGTATGGCGATCCGCCACCCATAACATGGCGCCGTTGACATCCGTACCAATTTCGTGCATGACAATTGTGACTATATTGTGATCGTCATCTCCACGCGCTTGCTCTACATCGTAGGATAAGATGTCCTGTAAGATGATGATCATGCAAAATTTGATGAGTGTTGATTGAGATATGTCCGTAGAAAGATAGTAGAAAGACACTAACATTACCGAGAGTGATCATGTCAAGGGTTACTACTACCACATCCTCAATTGTTGGGTGCGAAATTACTTCGTCTGGGATATTGAGACCTAGCTCCAAGAGTACGAACATAGGCTTTGCTCCATATGATATGCGGCGCAAGTCGAAAAAACTTTGGATGTCACGGATATGATGTCCACTTCGATCGATGGCCTGCTGCATTATGGCCTCTAGATATTCGTCGAATATCGCGATGAACCGCTTCTGTAGCTGACCACTAGCGCCGTTACGTATGATACGTTCCCAGAATCTGTCGGCGTAGTAATTATCGACGTCGAATATCAGGTAGCAAATCACCTACTGGCGAGCAATTTCTCCACCGACCCATTCTCCTTTTGGACGTGGCTCATGAGGGTGACGTAGAGCATCCATGATGGCGTCCTTTTGTTTGCGGACCTCTCCCACTTCTGATGCATCTGAATATTCATCTATGAGTGTTGCAAGATTCATGTAATCGCAAGTGCTGCGAGCGTGTTCTGTATGGACTCCTCAGGAAGTCCACGCTGGTATTCTTATAAGGCTTACCTTCACTCGCGGTGGGGCAGGCTAAACAACCGAGAAGACCTAACAGAAGACGTGAGTACATCAACAGGGTTATTATGAGCCATGCCTTACCTAAATTGCAGCGGTTGAAGGCTTGTTGTGCTTTGGGACTGAAGGCTTTAAAGCTTTCAAGCCAAGCACATGATCCAGCACCGACTTTGGAATAGTGCTGATTGAGATGGCGGGGAAATGGCCACCTTACGAGTAAGTCAGGTATGAAGATTTTCTTCAGAGGTTGATCACATCCATCGCCAGCATTGACGGTTACCAGTTCCCCCAAAATGGGACGTTCAGAGACAACCATATTGCATTGGTCCATGGCTAACCGTACTCCTAGACCTGAAACTAGATGTGCGATCCAGGCTGAGAGAGTGTCGAAGATAAAAGTCGTCATGCTGAAAGAACTCTGGTTTGTATCCACACATGCACTGACTAGATTTTATATCTGCGTTAGTGCTGCGGCCTGCCGCCACCTGGACCTGTTTCTGGTACACTGTTATCAGTCGGACCTTACTTGGCTCCTTGGCGATCCTAAGTAGCTTCTTCGTGACCGCCGGCAGTTTAGAACTTTGGGCGAGATCAATCTTGCTTCTTTTGATCTCACAGGGACTGAATAAGCATAAGCAGGACTGTGGTACCTGCCAACTGGTATCTGAATATTGGAGCTCCTAAACTCCTATCAACTGCTTTAAATCTGACCGCAGCTGACCTTCATGCACATGAGCCAGCGTCATGGCATTCTGTTTGTACTGTAAGCAGCACAACTATTGCCGAGCGTGGATCGCAGAACGAGTTATACAGTTGCGGACAAGCAAATACCACCAATTTGGTAGCCGCCCAGCATGAATTTTTGGTGCCAAACCAACACTGTGGATAGTAGTTCCAGTGAAATTCATTGGGTGAAATCATATGATAATGGTCTGAAACTCAGAGCATTAGGCGCTGAAATCAGGGTGCCGAAATTGCCGTTTTTTACGGCGGCATGAGCAGCTGTAGGCGGAGTCTGAAAGTGGTGGGTGACGTTGATAAGGATAAGGGCAGCGATAGCATCAAAGCTCATACATAGTGCCATGATGATGGATCTTGGGCGAATACTCCAACACCCAATATTTACTACAGCCCTGATCCCCCAGGGTCCTCTCATCACTGCCCAGCTTGGTCACCAACCTGATCAAAACCAGCTAGCACGAGCTCAAGTCCGGCAGCATGCATTTTGCTATATTGCACTCCTAATCAATATTCTTCTTGCTGCTGCAACTCACTTAATCATATCAATACAAATCCCCGATGATCCAGAATTTTACCACACATCTGCACTTACCGGTCAAGAATGGGTGATTGAACTCATTGTTGGCCACCCTGAATGAATGCGTTGTGAGCTCAGTGTGCATGTGCATGTATTTGAGGGCCTGGTAAACGAGCTTCGTGCACTCGGTCACACAGACTCATGCCATGTATCCCTAGAGGAGCAACTTGCTATTTTTCTCTACACGTGTGTCACAGGGCTTACTATAAGACATGTCGGGGAGCGCTTTCAGCGTTCAAATGAAACAATTTCAAAGTAAGTTTTATCTATTTGTTCAACATTGATGCCTACTGATCACTCCTTCATAGTTACTTTCACAAGATGCTTGACATTCTATCCTCCCACCCATTCTACATGCAATACATTCATCTTCCTGCAGATGATGCACCGGTTTCCTCTAAAATTTGTGACAACCCAAAGCGCTGGCCATATTTCATGGACACTATTGGCGCCATTGATGGCAGCCATATTCATGCATTCCCCCGCTCATATGACCATCACCTCTATCAGAACCGCAAAGGTTTTGTGTCGCAAAATTGCCTTTTCAGCTGCAATTTTGACCTCAAGTTTACCTATGCGCTTACTGGCTGGGAAGGATCAGCAACTGATGCACGTCTTTGGGATGAAGCTCTTGAGGGGGGCTTGAAGCTTCCGCCTGGCAAGTACTTTCTTGCTGATGCTGGGTTCCCCTCATGCCCTGAGCTCCTAGTGCCTTATCGCGGTGTCCGCTACCATCTTGCAGAATGGGGGCATGCCAGCATTAGGTGAGACTACTTTTTTCAACATGGGCTCGAATTGACACTATCTTTTAGACCACTCAATAAGGAAGAGTTGTTTAATCTTTGACATGCCTCAGCGCGCAATGTGATTGAACATACTCCCGGCATCTTGAAGCACCATTTTTGTATTCTGCTACTTGCACCAGAGTATAAAATGGAGATACAAGCACGCATCCCTGCTGCGCTTTGTGTACTCCACAATTGTATCTCCATCAACGACCCAAATGAAGGGGATATTCCACAAGCTACTGTTGTCAACAACAACCCCATGCATCAGGGATAGCCTGATGAAGCTGATCCTGACAATACGGACACGGATGTGCATGCACATGCAAGTGCAAATTTGAATGTGCTGCATAATTGCATAGCAACACAGATGTGGGAGGACTACCAAGCTTACTTGCAGGAATGAGACGATGACAATGATGATGACAATGACGATGACCTTGACACATTGGATATGGGTGAGCTTGACTTAGACAATGATTCCGACATCGAGCAGATAGATGAATGATGACCATTGACGACTTTGTGTATCCTACATACAAGACATACAAGAACAACAAGTGATATGCATGATGTGGTGATTGAGTAGAAATGGAAGTACGAGATATTGGATGCGGTAGGGTTCCAAATTCACGACCTGCCTTGCCTCCACGAGGATTGAATGTAAGAATGGTATGTGCAGCTCAGGCTGTGTGATGTTCAAGTAAGAAGAACAAGTGATTGGACTCCTCATGAATGCGTGCACAAGCGCCAGCTTATCATCCAGCGACAAGTACTCCTCATCCTGCATGCTCTGCAAGGCATGCGATCTTGCATCGGCTACGCGGCTTTTGTCAGTGACAGTGAATGACATTGTGATAGAGTCCAATAGGTGGTTGATTGTGCCTTGCAGGTTCATCAATGCAGCGGTGTTGGCAGCCTCCTTTATGCCCTTGTTAGATGTTACACATGTCTTGTTGGTGCCAATGGTGCTATGTTTTTTACCCTGCACTAAAAGCTTCAGCTTCTTCAAGTCCATCTCTGAGTGTGCGTGTGGCGCCTCTGACATAGCTACTTCTGATGTCGGCACGTAAGAGGTGACAGGGGGAGGTGTGCTTTCAAAAATCATGTCATTATGAGAGCACTTTCCGGAATTCACAGAGCTGGATACAGGGGGAGCAGCCATCACAGAGGTTGAGGCTACTGGTGCAGGAATATGAAGGGGTGGAATCCCCCATGTGAAATCTTTAGCGGTAGCCACCACACTCACATCAAGAGCACTGGAGTCGCTAGTAGGAGCACCCACCCCACCAGGCTGAGTAGAGGAACCTGGCACTGGCACATTTTCTGTGGCAGCATCAGTGGCTGCCAGTGCAGCAGGATTATAGGCTGCCGCCCCATGAGCAGCACTGGCGTGCATCAGAATTTGCTGCATCTTGGTATAGAATCTCCATCCGCGTTTGAACTGCTTCATACCGGAGTTGGACTGTTGACAGATCAGTGAGTGTCATGCGGAGATCAGAGTATGATCACATACTGATTTGCCAACATAATCTGACCATGGATCTTCAGCAGCTTTCCCCTGAATATTGGCCCCAACCACAGGATCCCAATGAACACCTGATTTCTGAAGGTATTTGTTGATTTGAGTGTACCCAGACTTCAACTGATTAAGATCAGTGAGATGGTGGCGGTGGCTGAGTGGGATGAGAGATACATACTGTATTCCATTTGCCTCTGCAATGTATTCCTGTCTGTGTGGCACCTTGAGTTTTCAAGTTCTTGGTATGGAGATCGGCAGCAGCATCATTGAATGTCGAAAGCTTGAAGGTCATGCCACCCAACTTTGATTGATGCAGGATAAGATAATCTAGCATTGCCATAGTCTCTGCATCATTCCAGTGGGCATTCTCAGCCTTAGGGTCTTGTTGTGTCATCTGCATGATCTGGAATTGGGTGCAGAGGATAATGACAGTAGCATCAGCAAAGACACGCTTTCGATACTCGAAATCAATATGACTGGCAGGAGCATATGTGGTCATGGTTGGAAGCAAAGATATTTCTGACTCCGCCTATGGCTGCTCATGCCGCCGTCGTACAGTTGTTATGTATATATTGTAAAGTGAACCAAATACTGGTTACCGAACGGGCTCTAAGCCATAAGTCCTGTATAATGTATACATGGTGATACCAATATATACCACAACAATGTCATAGAATATTCTGCTGTGACAGTGCCAGGTCATTCAATTATCGAGCTCCACAGCAGATTGATCTCCTGAGCTAAAATGCTAGTAGGATTGGAGTATGGTGCTGAATTCCGATTCAGTAGATTTTCCACTGAAATTCAAAATCAGCGCTCCAATGAAATTAACTGCATGTGATTTCAGCGGAAGTTACTCTGAAACATTCAGCATCAGCATATTTTCCAGTGATTTTCATTGGAACTACTATCTACAGTGCCAAGGCTAGATCTGAACTCAGGGAGTGAAAAATGCAGTATGTGCACGAGCAGACGGTGCTCAGAGGACAAGTGTGTGATGTGCAGATAACGAGTTACATCAGTTAGACACTATATCCAGGATGAAAAGGGGCCTCTAGGAAATGACGCTGAGTCATGAGGCCTAGATCTGACCAGCATCACGAATTGATTCAACTTGGTTAAACAAGTTTAACCCCAAAAAAACAGTGGTCCAAAGTTTTTCCCACAAGGCTTTTGGCCTGCCAAATTTTTGGACAATTTGAAAGACATTGTGTACCCCTTTTGGGTGTCTGAGGCACCATTTTGGGGGCCCTATATCACCAAGATGACAGGTCACTGACAAAAAATCATTCTAATTTACTTATGTAGACTTTATTGGGTATAATTTTGCCCATTTGCAGCCCAACCAATAGCATTTGAGAGACATTTTAGGGGTGATTACCTCAACACTTACCATTTCTAGTGCTAGAACAGCTTGATATTTTTGTCTAATTGTCCTCACTTCAGTCTCGCAGAGACACAGACTATGATGATTTAGCCAGCAAATTGAGGACCCCGTTGTGAGCACAAGGGGTCCTCATGAATTCAAGGAACAAACAACTCCAAACTTGACCATACCTAAAGAACAATGCTATAACTCCAGCTATTTTGGGAGGGAGGGAGGGAGGGAGGGAGGGAGATAGCCTGAATGCGGTCGGCAGAAATGCTGGTTGCTGCCAGAGAAGTAGCTCCTCCTGCTCGCAAGGAATGCCCTGATATAGAATCGGGAAACAAGACCCGCAGCCGAGCAATGAACAATGCACGTGTAGGAATGGACCCATCACTGCACAGCCAAAGGAAGCTGTTGAAAGGAAATAACTTGTCACATGATGTAAGATATGACAAGAAAATAGTTTGAGGATCCATAGACTCAGCTTTATGAATGATGATGGTACTACCCTCGAACTGATAGTCACTTTTGTGCGTTGGGAGGACAAAGGAATGATAAGAGTCGGTGAGTACCACCAAAGTTCTGAGGGTAAGCTTGTTCCGGGATTGTAAAGACGAATTGTCTGGCCATACCAGTTCACCAAGCTGGAGAAGACCATAAAATCTGTCATAAAGTTGTGCAATGAACAAAAGGTCATCATGTCATGGAGGGTTAGGTAATGATCTGAAGGTGATATTGAGGTCGGAATGTGAAAGGGGCAGTTTGCATCATACAGGCACTCCATAATGCCGCTTGGCACCATGGAGAGTACAAGATACAATATGAGCATGCCAATTTTGACGAACTTGAGGGTAATATTCCTCCAGAAGACTGCAAACACTTGGGCTTCATCCGGATTAGCCATCACTCTATACATCCGATATCCGTAGACCTTAATGGATCCGGCATGATACTCGTCCACCTTGTAAACGCGATACTCTAGTACTCTGAAATAAGGGACAATACTCAGGAAAGGGGCACAGCACACAAGCTGAGGTCAAAGTCCTTCGGATCTGATAACCTTTGAGTACGCTACTTAAATTACCCGTCTCTCAACCTTGGTTTTCAGTCAAACTTACTAGCTTTCCCTCTTGTTGAAGACACCTCCTTTTATGAGGCACTCTGTGTAACATCCACCATTCATGATGCAGTTACTCGGTTACCTCAAGATGGAAAGCTGGCAGTCTACACTGACAGTCTTAACTCGGTCTACTTGTTTAATTCACTATTGGGTGGTGTGGGTTACAATCGACTTCTTATGGATGTCATGGAGGTCATTCTAGCGTTTGAGGTTGATTTTCAGGTGTTTCACATATCTGGAGAGTATAATATGGTGGCGGATCATCTATCCTGTTGGAGGGCAGGAGATGCAGTAGCAGTGTCACCAGGTCTATGGATCTTACCCTTTCAACCCCCTCGAGTTACGCTGGGGGCATCCAAAAAATGATTCATTTGTTGGTGCCTGCCAGGCAGCCCCTTCAGGTTGCATGGCTGATGGAACATCTCATTTATGACCGTTCTGTCAATCTCGGTTTGGCCTTGGACCATTCAACAAATCAATCATATTCATCCACTTTATACTCCTACATGACTTTTGTGATTTGCATCACCTTGCATTGGAGCCTACTGTCAACAACCTATCCCTCTTTGTCACATTCATGGCAGCTCACATCAAACCTCGTTTGGTAGATAACTATCGAAGTTCCAGGTAAAACCTAGTAGATTAAAGTAAAGAACTACAATGTACAAGACGAAGTATATATGGGGAACTACATGATGTTTAGGGCAGGCATGAGAAAGGGACGTGTAAGTGATGAGTCAGAGATAAGAGATAACAGGAATAGATCACCTAGTGACAGCAACAGCGATCATGGTGTAATACAAGATAAGACGAGTCAGAGATAAGTCTAGCGGTGGCATTAAGCAGCTCGTGACGTAATACAAGGTTAAGTAAGAAAATGAATAGGGGCGTATGAACTGCCAAGAATGAAGCTGCAGCTATACTTTCAGGGATGGCAGACAGTGGAACAGTTAATGGGGAGAACGAGAACTTGATCACAAACCTTGATGACTTAGCACTCGGTGAGCCTGAGATTGAGCAGCAACTGGAGCCTAAGGATGAAGATAGTGAGGTAGAAGATGACAATGATGCTGGTAAGTGCAACCCACCACCATGATTGCCTTGAATTCCACTGACAGCATGTGTTAATATCAGTATTGGAGACTGAGGGAAATGTTGAGGATGGGGATGACAGTTTTAACATGAGTCTTCTCGTTCCAATTGAGGGTGTCATCGACACTATGGTCATTAGCTTCAACACCTCATGGGAGGATTTCTGCCTTCAGCTCACCAATGCAATGCTTACCCTGTTGGATTTACTGAATATTGCATACAAGTTCTCAACAGATGCGAAGGCTGACCCACCTCATGCACTCAGCATGGCAAAGCACCTCTTAGTGCTCATCCAGATCGTCGAAAGAGAAGGATTGATGCTTGATGTGTACTGTACACCCATCTAGTTCATCTAAGTATGTATCACAATGGTGGGTGACACATTCATGAAGGTACTGAGCCACCATAAATGAGTCTAATCTTTTGTATACAAGCACACTGACTTACTGTTAAGTATTGTACTCAAGGGTTATTGGATCCAAAGGACTTCAGCCTCAGCTCATGCGCTGTGCCCCTTTCCTGAGTATTGTCTCTTATTTCGGAATACTAGAGTATTGTGTTTCACTAGGCAGACAAGTATCATACCAGATCCATTAAGGTCTACAGATATTGGATGTATAGAATAACAACTAATCTGCATGAGGTCCAAACTAGAAACTAGTGGATAAGACTGTCCAAAGGCAGAGGCAGATATGAATAGACTATAGGAGTCAATCCTAAGTCTCTGAGTAGACAAGAGTATACACTCGAGTCTGGATGGATAACAGAAGGCAAGCGGAATTAGTGCAAACTAAGATGATATTTGAACTGAGGTTCTACAGAGTTATACATGAGTTTATATACTGTAGGTATCTAACAGAATGATCAATCAGCAAGGTAGAGGCTATGTACAAGGCATGTAGAAAGTCTATTGGTAAGGAGGATTGATCACAAAGCATGCAACAGATATGAGAGATGAGTAATGGATCAGTAAAACAAATGGAAGGTAAGATAACTGGAGTACCAGTAGTATAAGAATTACCGAAAGGAGATAGACACTGTATTAAGGTTATATGAACAGGAGATGAAATAGGAATCAAAGCAGATCTGTGGACCGGACGACGGATATGGATGGTGGATCTAGATTGGATCTGTGGACCGGATGTTCCAGATCTGTTCCTATATTATTGGTATATGACATCTACCTACTTAAATTGGTCTCATGGCGACCTCATCCACGTCCCTCTGATATCCTCCAGGTCTTTTGCGACGCCTCTGGGTCGTGAATAGGTTTTTGTTACCTGTCATATACCAATAATCTAGGAACAGATCCGGAACATCTGGTCCACAGATCCGCTTTGATTCCTATTTCATCTTCTGTTCATATAACCTTAATCCAGCATCTATCTCCTTTCGGTAATTCTTGTACTACCGGTACTCTGGTTATCTACCTTCCGTTTGTCTTACTGATCCATTACTCATCTCTCATATCTGTTTCATGCTTTGTGATCAATCCTCCTTACCAATAGACTTTCCACATGCCTCATACATAGCCTTTACCTTGCTGATTGATCATTCCATTAGATACCTACAGTATATAAACTCATGTATAACTGTGTTGAACCTTAGTTTAAATATCATCTTAGTTTGCACTCATTCCGTTCACCTTCCGTTATCTGTCCAGACTTGAGTTTACACTCTTGTCTACTCAGAGACTTAGGATTGATTCCTATAGTCTGTCATATACCATGTTCCGGACCACGTCCGAAGATATTCCCACGCCTTCTGGACGCTCATCCGGACCTCCATAACCTTGTCCATACCTCCATACTCCTAGTCCATGCCTCTAGACCTCTAGTCCACTATCGGTTTGGATCCGTACACTATCGTACATCCATATATCCATACCTCCGGACCTCTGCAGCTATGCCTGCTTCATCTACCTTTGGTCCAGTCGGATCCGAGCTCATTCCATCCAGAACCTTACCTCGTCTAAGATACCGGACTATATCCTTGATTCATATCCTAGTCCACCTTCACTTAGATCTCTGGATCCGCTCATCCGATAGCCAGACGTCCGATCCGATATCCACACTTCTCCAGACCTCCGGATCCGTCCTACACTTCATATCCAAAGCCAAACCTTAAATCAGTGTCTATCCCCATATGGTAATACACTTGACTCCGGACTTTGGTTATCCTTGTTTCCGTCTTGCTTATTGATCCTTGTACTCTGTTTCATATCCGAGTTCATTTACTTATGTTCTGTCTTACTTACTGACATGTTTCCACATGCTCGTACATAGCCTTAGTCTTTTGCTTACTGATCCTCTCGGATATCCTCCAGTATATAAACCTCTGTACAAACTCCTGTAGAGTTTCCTTAGTTCGAATATCACCTTAGACTTGCTCTATCACCTTAGATTCTGCTCATTCTTGTCTGAGGACCTTTGGGTCCATCTTAGTCTTGCCTTTCATTAGGCCTAGGGAACTCTTCCCTAGGCCGGACTTCCGAACCTTCGGATTTGTCCTTCCGTCCTTATCCATGCTTAAGGTTTGATTCCTTAAGCCGGACCTTTGCCTTCCCGGCACTTCCTGTCTTTCCGAGACTCATGTCTACTTCCTGACAACTCCGACTCTACCTAAGTGTAGTCTACCTCTGTCTGTTTCTATTCCGGACCTAGTCCGTAGTAGCCTTTATTCTCCTGTCCTATAATCCTGTCCGCTCCTCCACTCTTCCGCACTTCCGCTCCTCCGCTCCTCCGGTCCTTTGGATGTCTTAACCTTCGGACATCATAACCTTCGGACATCATAACCTTTGGATGTCCTGTCCTCCGGACCACTCCTCCTATCCAATCCTGCTTTGGACTTTGTCCCTTGCAGCCTCCCTCCATATGTTTCCATCTAGGAAGTTTACCTATAGAAGTCTTACCTTCGGACCTTATGCAGCGGATGAAACTCCTCCGGAGTTTTCTATACTTATCTAGAACTTTCCGATAGTCCTCCGGAAGTTTTCCGCGCTCATCCGGAAGTCCTTCAGCACTCTACAAGAGTAGCCAGCCTCCGGAAGTCCTTCGGACTTCGTCGGATTCCATCCGGACTTCATTCTGAAATTAAGGGCACATACTCGGGTAAGGGGCACAGCGCACGAGCTGAGGCCAAGCCCTTCAGATCCCGTCCCCCTTGAGCACCGGTCTTGACATAGTCTAATCATATCCGCCTCTGTCCTTGGACAGCTTAAGACTCCCAATCTTAAGTCGTCTGAACTGATATTCAAGTCAAGGACACTCTCCTTGACCTGTCTTAGAAACATCGACTATCGAAGTCTTAACCTTCCCTGAGAGAACCTCTCTCAGTTACGGTTAACACATCATTGGACTTTAGCCGAAGCTCCTATTGAGCCGCTACTGTCTAAAACTATCCTAGTTCGTAACATCATCAGCAAAACCCTAACCCTATGTGCAGTGCTGCACAATGCCTGCACAGCAATCACAGCGTCACAGCGAGGTCCCCCCATGTACAGCACTGTGCGGTGCTGCACACTACACAATATCTCAATAAAACATAATTTATAGCATGCCATCTTGTTGTATATATGTGTGTGACTATATTACACTCATTTTTACATAGAATCAGTACTTGTGTGATGCTACAGAGCCATTACAAAAAACTCTATGTGACCTGTGACATGCTGTGTGGCCGTGGTGCTGCATCCAAATCATGGTTTTGCTGATGTTGATTGACTGTGACACATTCTAAAAGTATTGAAATAGCTTGATACAAATTATTAGCACCTCCTGCATGCTTCACTGAGTACTTAGAAACTCGCAGGTAGCTCACACATGCTGCCCTTCGCTCACAACAATTCACAAAAGGGTTGGGAGGGGGTCAACGACTCATACCATTCTTTATTCATGCTTTGTAAAATCACACCTTTTTTGGTATCTACTTAGTAAACAAGCTGACTCTATACTGGTTTGTAAGCACATTCTTAATCCATGTGATGAATCATGCTTTGTAAGATGGCCGTCAAAAAGGTATATAAGGAGCTCATTTTACACTCATGTAATAAGACTTCCCATTTTAACTCTTTTCTCAAACCGTGTGAGAACCAGTAAGATTCAAGTGCAGGCCATTCAGCAGCCTTGAAGTAAGATTAAGATACATCTATTCATGTTATATACTACCTTACAGGGGTTGACTATATAACTATGTATAGCTATCTAGCTAAGTTCTATCCACACTACTTTCCTCTCTCTTTTTCAGGAAGGGAGACATGATTCACAATCATATGAGTCCAAATATGTTCAAACTTCACACTCAGTACTTTGAGACCACGTGTTTTTAAACTAGCCGAGAAACAAGAAGAGGAATACTGAAACATATCCTCCCAAGAACTCAGCATGTTATCTACCACAAAAGCTAGAAAAGTCGTAGACCGTGTACTTAAGGACTGGCAAGAAGTCTTATCCTGTATAGTTGTGTTGTCACTATATATGCGTCGTACATAAGACCCTTAAGTAGCAAGACAGCGTGATGGGTGCTGATAGCCTCTCCAGTAAAATGGAGCCTCTTGTTGGCATTTGGTACAGTGAGAGACATGTAGAAAGCCTGAAAATCTCCAGGCCCAAAGAATGCAAGTGAACCTGTAGCAGAGAGAGTGAGAATCAATTGGCTCACATCAATGTTCAAAGGCTCACCCATGATGAGTGGGTTGTTGCTCCAGTCCCATGCATGCATGTCTACATACTGATCCAACAAGAAATTATAACCACATTGTGTACTTCCGCAAGATTGCCCAGCACGAGTTCCTTCAATTGCTCCTCATACTCTATCTTACCAGTGTTGATGAGCGCTCCCAAGCATTCTGCATCATTTAACCCACAGTAACTCGCAATCAACACCATGGATGGTGTGCTAGATTCAGCCCCATAAGACGGATAGATGATAGTTCGAATTGGAAGGCCAGTAAATGATTCTCCTCCTACAATATCAAAAAGTTTGGTCCACCACACTGATTGAAAGCATATGCCAACCTTGATTGAAGGACCAGACTGCAGTTTACGCAATGCATTTTTCTGCATCACATTTAGACCAGCACCTCCGAGTTCAATTGTCCGTAGGCCTGGCAGAGGAATAGTCGATATAACATGTGAATATGTGTACAGGCTAGATTCACCCCTCACATAAATATTCATCTCCATGTCTCCACTCTGAGAAATACTTGTGACCTTCTTATTGAACTGGATGAGAGGCTTGGTATTGTTAGCAGTACTAGTAATGTATGCTTCCATGTAGTTGGTGAGCACTTGAGAACCACCTCTGGGTATGGTAATGACATGTGTGAGACTTGCATGAGTTCCAAGATAGAGGTGTGCTTACTTGAAACACTTCCATTCTACATCTCCAAAGGTCTGCGACTCGACACTGACAAATGCCAGTGCATCAAGAACTGATTCAGTTAAAGGGTGGTCATATGAGCCTGTGCTATTGGAGAATGTCTCACACCAATTGATAATGTTGGTGGAAAGATGCATGTGTGGAATTTGGAGGTTGGCACTGGGGATGTACTTGAATGACATGAATGAGCGAACTGAGTATGCATCATGCTTCATCATGTTGTCCCAGCCTGTATGGACATTCTGCTCCAAGTCTTTGATGAGCTCATGAGTGAACAGCTGAATGACGTCCTCGACAATATTATCAACTCCTGCAGCGATGTACCAAGAATCGACACCCATTTCTCGGGCATGGAAGTCAGGAGGGTGCGATGTCTGAGAGACTTGATAATGCTGATTGTTGAAGTAGAGGAAACACCCTCGTCTCTTTGATGTAAAATCAATAAGTTTGGAGTTCAGAGGTGCCTTGGATGAACCTTTGTTGAGCTTCGGGTAGTTGATTAACTGACCCAAGTGCCTCATAATGCCAATCTTGTAATTGCCTTGAGTGTCCTTCTTTGGCAGGGGGAACCTCATAGCGCCTAGTTAGTGGAAAGGCCAAGAGTTAAAATTACATGGTCAGCATCTTTGGCATAGCAGCATCGAATGAACAACATACATAGTAGTCATATTTACCACTATTCAGAAAGTTGTAAGTGAGGATGCATCCTCTGGTGTGGTCCAACACCTCCAAGATCTCATACTCGATATTCAGCAAATCTAGGATGAGGGCGGTGTATAGACCACCAACTCCTGCACCTAGAATCCTGACTGTACCCAGCGGGCCATAACCATGCTTAGGGAGCACAGGAAACTGCGAGGTCTCCTCAAGAGGAGTCACGGTGAGTGAGGGAATGTTTTTGAGGAGAGCATCGTTATAATCTTCGATGATTTTTCGACCCCAGTAACCACACACATCTCCTTGGATATCCATGGTAAGCACAACTGGGATTGCAGAGGTTCCTGCCTATATATCAATACATCAAACAGGGCAACTGTAAGCACACCAGTGATGCATTGTGATGCATCATCATGACTACCTGCAGCACCGCCATGTGTCGAGTTTCCTGCCCACCTGGTGGCAATAGGGACATTCAAAGTTGGGTTTCAACGCCATTTTCAACATCATTTTCAATTCTGTTTTCAACTTTTGGCAGTCATGGCAGGGGCGTCGGACTCTGAAATTTGGTACAAACCGAACCATTAAAGAACACTAACATCTTCCTAAATGGTCAGCCTTGTCACACACCTAAACCATGTCACACAATCCCCTAAACCTCTTTGTACCATTCCTAGTCCTTTAATCCCCATACACCCAGTCTCAGAAAGCGAGAATTAGCACCTGGAACTGAATTACTTTGCATTTGAAAGCAAAACAAAACTTTGAACCCTTGATTGAAATTGTGGGAATGTAGTCTCCTGGCGCCCTTCTGAATTCATACTTGTCACACAGTCCCCATAAACTAAAACCTGATCCATTGAAGGGTATTTCAGGATTGGCTTTTAAAATACACAAGGTTTCATGATGTATATAACTGTCTATCAAAAGTTAGGAGAGCCTGAGGGTTAATTAGAGGACCGGTGTGGGAATCACAATACAGCTGGCCAAGCTACTGAGTGGAGAGCAGTATGTTCAGCCCATGGGACTCTGACTTGGCTCAGTGCTCAGAGAGTAGAAAATAGCATCAAAAGAATGACTGTGTATTCAGGCAAGTGCTGACAGTTGGTGAAAGAGTAACGTGATTATGTAAGCAGCAAAAATGCGAACATAAACTAAGGAAAGTAGGGGAAAGAGAAGGTAAGTAAAGAGGGTGAATGCAAGCCCAAAGAAAACTTGTTTGTCACATTGGGAATGTTAGATTGTGTAACATGGTTTAGGTGTGTGACAAGGCTTACCATTTAGGAAGATGTTAGTGTTCTCTAACAATTCAGTTTGTACCAAATTTCAAAGTCCGACGCCCCCACCATGACTGCTGAAAATTGAAAACAGAATTGAAAACAACGTCGAAAATGGTGTCGAAACCCAACTTTGAACATCCCTATTAAATCTCACCAGCGTCCGAGCTGAGCTAACCCAGCCCAACCATTGTTTGCCCAACCTACTTCAAGTTGCATTGCAATAGATGAAGCTAGAAAGATAGGATCTTTTCCATCAGGCTGTCCTTACTAGTTCTTGTTTCTCGAGTCAACAAACTGAATGAGTGGATGAGCATCTGGGTAAACAGCGCAATTCCAGAAAGTGCTTGCACCGGAGCTTTCTCCTCGTTCCTAGGTCATCTGATTTTGGGATATGCTTGTTTATATACAAGACAATATACGATACAATATCAAGATTGGTACAATGCTAAATTCTAGGGATACTAGGTTCATGTAGAGGTGTTGTCAAGGTATGGAATGACCCGTTCTTCGCAGCTACAATATCTCTAGCGTCCTTATATCTAGTGTCCTGATGTCATTGAGGTATTCATAAGAAGCCATGTCCCCCTTGACTTGTGCGATGATATTATTATCTGAAGCAATTCTCTTATACTCCCCACCATGCTGTTGCGCTAGCAAAAGTGCGCCAAAAGGACAACGAAGGCAGATGAGCAATCTCAACATTCCAGTGACCAGCTCATCAGCTCCAGGTACATCAGGCCATACATCATACCAACTGCCCAAGCTCCATAACTCGTCTGCAAAGTTGACCACCTCAAAGTCATACCGATTCCACAGGCGGATAAGGAAGAATGCCTGGCAAGTACGCCCTGTAAGCAAAAATTGGACTAGCTTGTCTTGCGTCGTGACCAGCAAGTCCTGTAGCCCATCTGCCTTGATATCATAAGTGAAACATCCAGCTACATCTGGACCATGCCTCAGCCTGACTTCTGTGAGAGGGTATGTGATGCAGGGCAATTGCAGCCTAGCGTTGGAAAACAGAGGAACACTGATATTCTGCAAGAGGGTATGCAATCTTGAAGCTGGCTCCACAAGAGCAGCCCCAGGTTGTTTTTGCAGCGTGGAGACCAACATCTGCATATTGTGCTCAGGTAGAGGTGGTGTACATGATGGAGCCATGTATGAGGAAATGTCGGCTGGCAACAGCTGTTGAAGCTGGATGATTGTCCCACCCAATCAAGGGCTGTGATGTCGCCTGAATGGGCTATGATCTCTTGCAACAGTTGTCCAAGCGCCTTCTGTCTTTTTCTCCATAGATAACAGGAAGGTTCACATCAAAGATGCCAAATAAAGAGTAGGCAATGTCCTCCTCCCTCATGGTATCACGGTTTGATGCCCATTGGAGTTTCTCTCTTGCATCTCTTGTCCCCGGATGAAAGGCAATGAGCGCCTGCGCATTTATACCAGTTGAACGCTCCAACTCCTTCATGATACTGTCAGATTGCTTGTGGTTGCATGAGCTGTTGTTGAGATATAGGGTCCAATCTACTTAGTAGAAGAGAACAATGTTAGGAGCAAGGAACTCCTGAATGGTCCATCCTCACGTGTTCCGAACACTGTTTGCGAGCGCGCCTGACTTTGACAAAGGTGGGACATCTGATTGGTAGATGATGGTAAGTGCTGAGTAGTAATACCAGATGAACATGGAGTTGACTGATTGTTGGAGTTCAACGTTGTTGGTCTGGTCAATGCAGCACGTATTGCTCAATACCTAGCAATACCCTGCACTGCGAGTGACTTTGCAGAACTTCTGCAGCTTCACAATGGTTCCAACCAAATCCAAGTCATATATGACCCTGCCCCGAATATCATGCAATAGCAGCTCCTTCCTTTCCCACCTATGGGACAACATGACTCAACTGAAGTACCTTGCAACCGCTTCTTTGTTGGGTTTCATTTGGAGGGGCCCACGCATTACTGGCAGAGACAAAAGCTGTTTGTACTCTCTACTCTCTGAGAATGCATTGATCTGCATGTCTCAATTGCACAAAAGTCCAGGATAGGTGTTGATTAGATGAAGTGGAGCATTTTCCAGTTGGGCATGAATGGCTCGTTGAATAGCATCTTCTACTTCAGATGGACTGATGTGTTGCTGGCACAGCTCTGCAAAAATGTAAGTAACCTTCAAGTCGGCGCTCAAGTTGTTTAGGGCTTACGTCGCATTTGTGGGTCTGTATCATCATAGCACTGTGATCTAGGAAGGAATCCGTATCTCCAATGGTTGAGCTCAATGACCTGCAAATATTGTTACATTTATCAAATCAAAGACAGATATTGTCCATACCTTTTTCGTGTCTGGCAGGGCCTCCACATGGAGGTTCCGCCCTGATTTCACCTCACTGCAATGCGCAGAGCATGAGGAATCCATCTTGGATGCTGCAGCAGGTGTGTCCTTGATGGACCAAAGCTGAAGATTCCCATGAAAGTCTCCATCCATGAGCAGTTCTCCACTGGGAGAAATTGCGACAGAATAAACTGATGTGGTGTGTTCGAGTGGCTGTCCTATCTGCTGGCACGACTCTGTGTCCCACAGGCGCAAAGTCTTATCATGCGAGGTGGTTGCAATGAAGGAGCCATCAGATGATATGGCAAGTGAGTTGATGTCGTTGGTATGACCCATGAAAGGTTGACCAATCTGGGTCCCATTCGATGAGTCCCAAAACTTGATTGTTTTGTCACATAATGCAGAGACAAGTTGCTGGCTGTCAGGCATCCACACGACGGTTGGGATGAAATTTTTGTGAGCGGGGATGTTGAGAAGAAGTTTGGCATTATTGATATGCCAAACCCAAACAGTAACATGTGATCCACAAGATGCTAATTTTAGCCCATCTGGACTGAAGCCTGAAGGCGACACATAACACCAGACTGGAGTGTTGAGAAGACAGCGCCAATCTCTGCATTCCATATCATGATTTTTCTATCATGTGACCCACTTGCGAGTCTCTTTCCATCAGGCGAGAAACACACCAACTGAACCCATCTTATACACTTCAATTTGAATACCATCTGCTTGCAATCGACGTCCCAGACAATGATGGCTCCATCTCCTCCTCCACTCGCAATTCATCTATCATCTGGCGATACAGCAACTGAATCAACATGGTCATGGTGTCCTTCAAATGGCCCTCCCACCAAGGCTCTCTTCTCCATGTCCCAGATTTGCAGAAATTTATCATCTGAAGCAGTGACAACCCGTCAACTGTCTTTGAAGAACACGGCTTCCAACACTGCCTTCATGTGCATTTGTTCCATTGTGCACAATTTCACAGTAAGATCTCCTAGATCACATACTCTGTGGTTGAGTTGTCCATCTCATGTGTCATGAGAGTATATTTGGATTTCTGGACTCTGTCCATAAGCCAAATCATGTAGGCTTTTTGTATATCATTTGCTCTATACCACAGCATACCACATTGCTACAGCATGGATCTCATTTTGCTTCACCTGTGGAGCTAATGACTGATGGACTTTTGACATCAGATTCGAAGGTTCACATCACACCTACTATGCCTTTTTAGACCAAGTTTTGCATCAGGTTTCATTCGATTACACAAGCGTCGAAGGGTGCAAAAATGTTGGCAGCTGTAATATGGTACAAGTGACTAGTGAGCTATCATATTCTTCAATTCATTCTTTTCTGATCACGTACCAACAACAACCTTCAGTCCTTATACAGTCAAGAGCTTTAGGATATGGACAATGCTGTGGCTTGTTTACAAAATCAGCATGTACAGCTTGAAGTTATTCGGTCATAACAGCATGCCCATGTCTTAATCTAGGGATTGTGTTCAATACAGATTCTCAACTGGGGTGTCTTTGTGACAGTCAATGTACGCCCCTATTCATTTTCCTACTTAACCCTGTATTATGTCACGAGCCGCATGATGCCGCTGCTAGACTTATCTCTGACTCATCTTGTATTACACCACGATCACTGTTGTTGTCGCTAGGTGACCTATTCTTGTTATCTCTCACCTCTGACTCATCACTTATGCGTCTCATTCCCACACCTGCCCTAAACATCCTGTAGTTCACTATATATACTTGTCTTGTATGTAGTCGTTCTTTACTTTAATCTACTAGGTTTTACCTGGAACTTCCTTCACTTAAGACTCCCAGTCTTAGGTCGTCTGAACTGATATTCAAGTTGAGGACACTCTCCTTGACCTGTCTTAAAACATCGACTATCGAAGCCTTGACCTTCCCTGAGAGAACCCCTCTCAGTTACGGTTAACGCATCGTTGGACTTTAGCTGAAGCTCCTATCAAGCCGCTACTGTCTAGAACTATCCTAGTTCATAACAGTCTTCACCTGTACAAACTGATCTGTCACCACCACACCAACACCATGTTGCAAATTGAAGATTCCATACTCACTATTTTTGGCATCCTTATGATATAAAAGTCCAATGATCAAGGCAGAGAGCAATCAGGTGCGCATGAAGCGACAGGTTGCCCGAGGACGAAAAGCAGGTATAGTGGGTGACTTCCTGTGGGCTAAATAATCCATGACGTATGCAGCTGTGTCTGAGCGGAAATGAAGAGTTGCGAGGTTGACGAAAAGTGTGAACTTAATATTATGATTATTGAGATTCAACTGGGGGGATGGAAATCTTCTCCCCCTCTTGCTACTTAAGACTTTGACAAGGGTATGGAGGTTGGGCAGGTGCTCCCATGTGGCCAGGTCGAGGGGTGAACATTTCAGAGTTAAAAGTTGCTTGCTCAAACGGACACTGTCAGACAGAAAGGACAGCTTATCTGCTATGTCCTCCATGAATGTCCAATCAAAGGAATAAGTACTCCAAAGCAGCACAATGAGTAACCATTAATATAAAATCCAGATAAATGAGCTGTTGGCGACAACTACACAGCATGGGGGACAGGAAGAGATGTGAGTAGTTAGTTGGACGTAGAAGCGTGAAGGATATCGACGTCAGTCTGGGGAACAAGTATGTCTTGTTGGGAAAGAGTGAGAGAAGGTGAAAATGGTTATATTTTACATATATGTATCAAGCACACATGGGTGGCGTGACGCAAAAATTGATGGGCCTCGAGCTCGGATACTGGTTCGAGGCCTCGAGAAGACCAGCCTGGGAAGTAAGTATACTGTGTTGAGATGCTCTGTGAACCTATGGATAAAAGGGCACGACTAATTTACACTGACCTTTTGATATACTATTGGATGCAGCCCCATCACACAGCCTAGTAGTAGTAGTAGTAGTAGTAGTGTGTATCCAAGTCCTTTATGTCAGCCCAAAGCTCATTTATTGCAGGCTCGTAAAAGGCTTTGCATGTCATTGCAAGCACTGCAAAGCATCTTCAAGACACTTGGCGATCACTAGGTAATTGGAATCAG
Organism: Suillus americanus; assembly: GCA_016695465.1. Lineage (NCBI taxonomy): Eukaryota > Fungi > Basidiomycota > Agaricomycetes > Boletales > Suillaceae > Suillus > Suillus americanus. The sequence continues at coordinate 39,506 of MU177979.1, read as the reverse complement.
GAAAACCCTCCTGGGCTAAAAACACATGATTATCAAAAGTTATTAACAGATTTCTCTAAAAACGACTGATTTCGAGGATCTCATGGATTATGTTACCCCCTAATAATTTTGACAGAATTGTTTATAACCCTTAGTTATTTGACTAATTTGTCATGCATTGGAGAGACCATCCATTCAAATTTAGATGTCATAGCAGTGTTCACATCAGACAGCATTACACGAAACAAATTAAGATTTGACTAGAAATGAGTATGTAAAGTCATGACGGACATATCAATCAGCGCTCTGGATAAATCACATAGGTACAAAAAACGATGCAAGTGGGGATCCCAGCTTGGCCAATGCTCGAACTATGGCTAAATATAACATCACACTGTTGATACATGCAAATGAGTGATTGGAGTTAAAAAAAAATGAAAAAGCAAAAAATATACCTGCACTGAGAGTAAGACATGGCCCTGGCACTGTCAGTGTTGCCTACTAAGAACCTCAAAACATGAGATAACGAACATTCTGAGAGCGGAACATGGTCATCAGTGTTGCCTAAGTTCGAAACACGAGAACATGCACATACCGAGAGCTGGACATCACCATTGTACCATCAGTGTTGCCCATGGAGCTTGAAACATGAGATCATGCACCCCTGAGAGCGGGACATGGCCGTTACACGGCCACATCAGCATTGCCTAAGAAGTTCGAAACATAAGAGCACACACATGTGTGGGATTGACTTGTCATAGATGTAGCCTGAGGAAAACGAACACACAAGCTTAAAAGTTGAACTTATGTGAGCGCACCATCACGTGAGAACAAACACATACAAATGTTGAACTTCAAAAATATTGTTGAACATTAATACATATTCATCTGAGCGCACCGTCACATGAGAACAAATACATACAAATGTTGAACTTGGCAAATATTGTTGAACACTGTGTAGTCATCTGAGCACTACGCGATTTTTGGTCGCCCACACGGCCCCTCTCGTTTTTGGTTACCTGGATGACTGCGACTGCCACCTATCCTGTCACATCTCCATATCATGTCACAACCTGAATCTGGGTACTACCTTGATCCTTCGAAACTGCAATTGAGAACAAGATACACCTCAAGGTCATCCAATGTAGCATTGATGTGGACCCTCTCGTGGTCGACAAGGGAGAATGGAGGAGCGGAGGAGGAGCGAGACCATTCTAATAATTTCATCTTGCCGTCATGTTATTATCAACATTCTTCCTAAATATAAGTGATTAGAAAGAATCATATAAAATTTTCCTAATTATGCGAATTTAGCCCGGGAGGGTTTTCCTGATGGGAGGAATCCAAATATCTCTAGAAGAGCATCATCGGGTACAAGTACTAGAGCTCGATGCATTATCGCTGCTTACAAGGTCAGACTCAAGTCCAAAAGTCTGCAATTATCTACACGAACAAACAACGGAAAAATCCGAACAAGTTTCCTCCATTTCAAGTTGAATCTTGCTCACCGTCACGTCAAATGACGAATGATTTATGATCCCTGGTCTGATTTCACTGACGAGCTCACATTTCTCTTCTCGCTCGTGATGTTGCTCGTCTCGTAATATTTGATTGCTATCTTTTCGTGCCTTCCAGAAGATTAGAAAGTTCGGACAATTCTAAACCGCTCGAGACTCGCAATGTGCGCACTGCGAACCGTAACGATAGACATTTTTGTTGAAGGTGTCCTATGAGGTATGCGTCCCATCCATGCCCTGACAAGTGTGAGTCCCTGCTTTTTAGGAGAACGAGAACCCTGAAATTACCTGAACTGCTACTCTTTGACTGGGCTATAAGATCTGCTGTCCAAGTCAAGATGACTCCCGATTTTTGGCACACCATCTCCAGAAGTTCAATCAACTACTCACTCACACAAGTAGCATGATCATTGGTTCCTGCGCTTTCAACATGGATCGCGTTCAATTCCGTACACGATCATCCTAATGCTCGGTCCCTCATCACACACAGGAACGGATGCATCGTAAGTTACTTAGCCAAGGACGATGCAAACTACATCCAGCTTAATTCGGTTCTCAATCGCGTCCGACGCCGGACCCGCCAAGAGTCCGATGAAGAAGGTGCTCCGAATGCGGCTATGACAGCGTATCACAAAGTTCCGAGGTACCTGAGACGTTAGACTCTTCACAGCCAGCTCAAGATGACGAGGAAGATGCTGAGGGAGAAGTGGATCGGTGGTCTTTGGTCATGTCCAATATTTTCTCGAATTCTTTGCATTTGACTTTACTTCATTGATTCGTATCATACCACACGCAGCACTTGTATTACACATTACTCCAGCGAAGGATCAGGAAATCCCATGGGAAAAGTCATTTCTCATTCGATCGTAACGGTCAACAACATAACAATACCATCTTGAGCGATGCCTGATAGTTGACTCTGATGTCAGATAAGCTACTACTTGATCGATCAAGCTCACCGTGGTTAATACCATTAGAGCCAGCTGCGAGGAGACCAGTGATTTTTTGGGCGGTGGTGCTGTATTTGACCCCATGGAACCACGTTTCACCAACCGCTGCTGACACCAGCTGGTCGCTAAAACTGGATTGGTGACCCGTTTGTTACGGTCATGGAGTCACTTACCGGCCAATATTGTACCCGTCTGGCACGATATCATGATGTTTTGATAAGGGCTAATGGTGGCGTTCAGCTGTGCAACACAACCCTGTCGAATTACGCACCTCCTCTCGAGATACGCTGGCACATCGAGTAAGATACTAGTAGAACAATAGACAAGTTAAGGATGCTTACGCTAGGAAGAGAGCGCCACTGTCCGCCGCAGTGCCGTTCTGTATAAAAATGCTGGACGAATATTATCACCACCCTAGATCACTAGTCGATAAATTTACCGAAAATGATTTCCTCCGACGAGGCTCTCGAGACATGTTCCGCCTCCTGCGCTTCCATAGTCCTGGCGAAGTTCAATGGTTTGATTGACCCATCCGTTTCCATCTCCCAAGTCGGCGGGCATAAGACCACCTAAGTGAAGGCCGAAACATTCTTTAGAACTATCACAAGCAAATAAGTAAGATGCAGTCCATGAATAGTTCCATGCTTACAATCCAATAGCACGGGCAAAATTGAGAGCTCCATCAAATGTGAGTACAGCGGGAGAGCTAAGCCCAGAGATGATGACCTAAATTTTTGGAGTCGGTCAGGCTATATACATTACTAGGCGAGGGTGTCGTGGTAATGAAAGAGAAATACATTCATAGGTTCACCGGCTCCATCGCCAGCATTGATGAGCATCGATCCGCCTCTGGCAGTCGGATTATAATAAGCAACACCACCCCACTTGTCCATCCAAGGTGATGATACTTGAATGAATTGTAGATATGGCATCACAAAACCAAGTAAAGCATTCATAAGATGCATCTTGTTGATGAATGATGAATAAAGTCGAGTCTTATGCGTGGATCAAGAGGAAGGGGATATAACCTAGCATGACACTGACATATCTCATTGATTTTATATGCACTAGCTCGAAGGTGAGAATGACATGCGGAAGTAGTACGTACCAAGTTAGGCAGCGAATGAAGCCGGTTCTGCGATTACACAAAACCAGTGTTGTCGGCACGGCTATAAGACAGCCGTCTCATCTGTACACACACGTGCATTGTATTTGAATTGATCCAAAATTGAATATAACACCAGGGCAAGGTCTGACAGACAGATGGGCGGCGGCTTGGATGCGGCCAAGAAAAGGAGAATCAGGAGATCCTTGGAGGCCCTGGGCCGAAGTTCACGCACCTGTGCTAGGTGAGGCTATTTGAACTTTCGACCTATCGAGTGATAAAGAATCCATTGCAAGTGAAGATCTCTCTAATGAGCACAAAATCATTTTTTGAGATGTGGAATCTGGATGTCGAAGGATGTCGATTGGCGAATGAAGAAACTCGATGACTCGACATGTTGCCAACTCAACATCAATTAAGGCAATTATGCAGTTAACTTGAAGACAATCCTTCATAACTGGACCATCGACACCAAGCCGGGTAAGAGACTGAATACTATCAAAGCGCTTTGTAATATGCTTATAGAAAGCTCACAGAAAAAGTCTTTCAAGAAGAAGTCTAAACGTCACGAAGGGATGAACATTTGAACTTTGTTCCCGGAATGTTTCTTACTTCTGAACTCAACAATTACAGATATATGGAAATGTGTTCTCGCGGTCCTCGAAACTCAAGTTATTCTGGGACTGTCTACAAGACATGTCGTCGTTGAGGAAAGTCCGTAGCCAGTGCACCGCTGCATGACCCATTTGCACTGGACACTTGTTCACGACCAAATCGGATCCACGCTGCCTGATCTGTCAGGGATCTCGAACTCCATACTCATAGCTACCGCCACAGTAGTGACTTCACATGGATACACTTCATCAGGGAAAAGCTCCTCCACAAAAACAAGGTAATTTCAGAATTTTTTTGAGAATCCCGCGTAATTTCAGTGAAATCGAGTACAACCAGATTTCTCAAGGTCAGAGATGAGTACTTACTTCGAATCGTTAATCCCTGGACTTTTGATAATTGATTTTCGTAGTGTCTTCTTTCTACATAGCCAGTTCTCCCAGTGCTCGAGGTCGGGGGGCGTTACACTGACTGGCAGATTGTTAGCTCCCATGATCTCGTGAACTATCAGTATCACTGTTGATGCACGAGATCGAGGGAGCTAACAGGATGTCCAACATAGAACGATGCTTGATCGAGCGATACATCCATTAATATTTCGAATACCTAGTTGACACGAGAGGAATATCTTTCTAATTTACACCATGTTCAAATTTCGACGGTCGACGTCAAGGGTATCTCCCAATCCACATGATTTCCCGTATGTATACACCACCGCACGGATTAACAGCCCTCTGCAAACACCTTGAACCAATCCCTCGTAGCCTCGAACGAAACCCTAGCAGCTTCAACTCCCTCGATCGCATGTGATTCTCCGGGGAAAGATAACATCTCTACTATCCCTTTCTTTTTGTCCTTCTCGGTCCCTGTCTCATCCCCAGTTTCATCTCCAGTCGCATCTTCAGTCGCATTCTCATTCCGAACACCCCCACCCCTCCCCTTAATCGCATGATAAAGCCCAATCCCCTGCCCCGGAAACACCCTCAAATCATCCTCACCTATTAATATCAGCACCGGCACTGTTATATTGTCGACATGCGCGATTGGGGATGCGGTGAAGAGGGTGTTGTATGCTTTGGGTGTCATTAGTGGAAGAGGGGGTGTGAGCAGGAGCGTCGTTTTGGAAGGTGCGGGCGTCGGCGGTGTTGGCATAGATGGGAATGATGTGAAGGAGTTGGAGCTGGATGGGGGTGACGTGTAGGAGTCAGAGTCAGAGTCGGTGGATGGAACCCCGAATTCAGAATGAACCCAATCAGGGATATCAGTCCCCGTTGCGAGTTCGCCTGCTGAGATGACGGGGTTGCGGAGTGATGCTGTGTTGAATAGGGTCGGGTGTTGGCCTATCACTGTATGCGCGCAAAGGTGAACGTCAACGTCATCGTAATCAAACGTGTATACCGAGTGTGAATGAAAAAGGCCATTTTTGGACGAAAGAGGACGTACAATGAGCAGCAATAAACCCGCCATGACTACCACCCATCACGACCTGTCTTCCTTCCTCCGAAACGCCCCTTCTAATAAGTTCCCTGACGCTTTCAGCGACGTCTTCAACGTCCATGCTCCCGCAGTTCCCGAGGAGCTTTTGGATGTATTTTTGGCCGAATCCCATGGAGCCTGTGTAGTTGGGGAGGTTGAGGGTGTCTGGTGTGAACGAGTGAGTGGGGTTGTAGTTAGCGGTCGTGGTTCAGAGAGAGGGACGTACATCCTTCAAGTGCTAATGCGACGACAGCTGGAACAAACGAAGTAGTCGAGGTCGCATGGGGCCCTCCGTGCGGGATAGTGATGCACACTGGTTTGGGGCCACCATTCGTAGAAGCTTTCTTGGATTGGATGAGGAGTGTTTCTGTCGGTGCGCGGGTGGTGATGGGTATGATGGATGGTGTCAAGTCATCGAGGGCTTCTTTCACTGGAAGCAAGTGAGTGAGTGAGACGGGCGGGGTATAGATGGGACGTACTCGTAGAGGACAAGGTTGGTTTATCAAGGACTCTCCATTCAAGGGTATCATTTTGATCAAAAGATCCCACTAAGACCTCCCAAGGGGTAGTAGGCGTGCTCCTCGAGCAAATAAACCGACTCTTGTTATTGGTAGCGTGTACAGTCCAGCTATACAATGGTCCGTCGCCTAATGTTGTCGCATCTATGATCGCTCCTGATTGGGTATCGATGAAGAAGACAGTTGTGCGTGAGTGCCATATGGATTGTAGAACGATGTATACGCGGTCTGCACGGCGCAGAAATGGACTTGAAGGCATGTTGTACTCTGTGTAGAGACCTGGAAAGTCGTTTGAGGGGGTAGGTTCGAATACGGCGTTTACGAGGGTTGTGTTAATGCCTGTGAGGAGATCGCGGGATTCGAGAGAGACGCAGGATGCGTGAGGACCGCCTATGGGATTTGAGAACCAGAAGAGTTGTATGGGCTGGTTGTCGTGGTATAAGATGCGAGGGGAACGGCAAGATCTGTTTGGTGGAGTGAGTCTTGATGCGGATGGCGAGCAGAATGAACCTTTTGGGAAAGTGAGTTGCCATATGCCCATGGGACGGTTGAAGCATCCTTTTGCGCCGAGGAGACGGCCGTCTATAGTGTATTCGTGACCTGTTGCAAATACTGTGTCTTCTGTCGCGAATGTGGCTTGGGCGAATAGGATGGGTGTTTTGGTGGACTGGCATGGAATTGCGACAAGGGTCAAGTCTTGTTTAGTTGCCCTTGTGAATTCGGGTGATCTGGTCCAGCTGAATAGAAAGATGGTAGGACGTTTCTTTGCGCGAGAGGTATCACCAAAGTGGGGTGTGTATCTAAATTTGATGTATGGATCATCATCGGTGTTGAGAGATGCTTCGGCGGTGTATAGTAGGGAAGTTTCGGAGGGAGAAAAGGAGAGGGAGTGTAGAAAATCTGGGATTGGATTAGCAGGTATTCGTGGCTTTTCGTTCTGCTCACCATCTGTGAGGAAAGCTTGGTGATAGTTTGATACATCCAAAGAAGCTTCTAATTGGGTGCCAGCCCAGATCTCGACGAATCGTTTGCTATTAGCTACCTCTCTCAGGATCGCTTGTCGAGTTTTAGAAGGTGATGTTTTGAATGCCTTTACTTCGGATGAATCATGAGAGGTTGTGCACTGATTGTCGAATATCTTGGTGAGATATCGTTTGATGTTTCTATCGTGATCGCGAATGGAATATGTAACCCGTGCAACATCGCCGCCAATGTATTCAGCAGATACAGGAAGGGGAATTTCAGCTAGTTCAGTGTAGAACGTCGACGGTCCAGTATATTGGAGTGACATGGGGGTCAACGCGCAGCGTTATTAAGACTTTCTAGCCCGTCAAACCGTGGATAACCGTTGGTTGAGGAGCATCACTGAAATTCACTTAAACTGATATGACCATAGTTATAATATTACCCTTTCAATCAGTTTTGTTCGGCCGTGAGATAACAGTGTATCAATCTATCAAGCGCACGTGATAATATCGTTCGTTGACCATATTGGCAACATCGTAAGTAAGGCTCCAACCGTTTAGTTTATGTGTACGATTTTCGAGTAAATAAACATAAACAGTAAGTAGACGTTTGTAAACAGTTTAAACAGTTTATACACAGTTGTGTTTTACTTGTTGAAATCAAAGAGACCCTGCCGGATCCATAGCTTCACACACATCGACTGCGTCACAGTGGCTGCAGCAAGGGAAGACTGCTGGTCAGTACACAAGTGGCGTGACTTTGAAAAGAGCCGCTCGACGGGAGAAATGGCACCTGGAATGGCAAGGACATCATGCACAATGCAAGAGAGAGTTGGAAATTCATGAGAATGGTCCTTCATAGATAATCAACTAGTTTTTCAAGTCTGGAATAAGAAAAAAAGTATACCTTCCACCATATAAGAGGCATGCTCAAGGCATTTGGGTCCTTGGCACCCTGTGCAAGGATGGCATAGCGCTCGAACTCAGACTGGATGGGCGCTGTCGGTGTTGTGGGGGATTTGCCATCAGGACGCAAATTAATCAGTGATGAAAGAAAAGAATCTTCATCAGGAGAAGCTGATGGTGGAGGCATGTGAGATGCAGCAGGAACCACTCCTGGTGTTGCAAGCTCATAGCGTGCAATGAAATGTTCAAAAATTATTTTTGCTTGAGTGTATCCGCCGTCATTGAGGTTATGGAACCACTCGAGGCAGAGCGCTGGGTGACAAACTAAGTATCCATAGTGCAAAATCAGTGTTAATGTATAAAATTAGGAGAACTCTACTCAACTAGTTGCAAGAGTGTTGAAATGGTTGTGTCGAGCCACAGATGCACTCATGTTAAAAATTATCATTTCGGGTCTGCATCGTCGGACGGCAAGCCCGATGTGTCTCAGGACATATGATTATTATGATATCTGACATCTGTCAAGGCTCCTTGAGTAGTCATCATCTTAGCATTGTGTCACGAGGAAGTAAACAGTTTACAAATGGATACTAACCATGTGCACCAGTGGTAGTAAATACACATAAACAGTATACAGGTTAAACAGTTTAAAACAGTGTATAAACAGAAATGGTTGGAGCCTTATTGCGAAGGGGTGGACCATTTTTGGTCTCATGTGACGCCAAAATGGTCGTGCATGTGAGGGACCATTTGCCAGACCATTCGTAAGTCACATGATATAGAAGGGGGAGGGAAGAACGCATGGGCTAATTTGTGCAGAAGGGGGGGGAAGGATAACGAGGGGAGCAAGGGGCTTGAATAACGAGAGTACCAATGTAAATACAATAAAAGAAGCCATTAGTTAGCGAGGGGGAGAAAGGTGCAAGTAGCTAAAAGAGCTAAAGAAAAAGTCAAACGATTTAAAAACAAAGATACTACAACTAGGCCCAGTGCTCCTGGAGGTACTCAACGCAAAGGTGCTTGACGCCATTGTGCACCG
>MU177979.1:0-10630 GCA_016695465.1 Suillus americanus | reverse complement strand
TCAGTACTTGGTAGTTGGGACTCGATACATGGTAGTCGAGACTCGGTACTCGATACTTGATACTCAAAACTTGGTAGCTGAGACTCGATAGTCTTTACTTGATAGCCCAAACTCGAGACTTGGTACTCAATCCAAGGGAGTTGAGACTCAGTACTCGATACATGGGAGTCAGTACTTGGTACAAGGGAGTCAGTATTTGATACAAGGGAGTTGAGACTTGGTACAAGGGAGTCGGTACTTGATACATGGGAGTCAACACCCGATACAAGGGAGTCGGTACTTGGTACAAGGGAGTCAGTATTCAACACAAAAGAGTCAGTACTCGATCCAAGGGAGTTGGTACTCCAGTACCTGATACAAGGGAGTTGAGACTCGGTACAGTACAAGGGAGTCAGTACTGGGTACAAGGGAGCCGGTACTTGATCCAAGGGAGTTGGTACTCCGGTACCCGATACAAGGAAGTCAGTACTCAATACAAGGGAGTCGGTACTCAATACAAGGGAGTTGGCACTAGATCCAAGGGAGTTGGCACTCAGTACAAGGGAGTTGGTACTCGGTACAAGGGAGTCGAGACTCGGTACTCGATACAAGGAAGTTGGTACTTGATCCAAGGGAGTCGGTACTTGGTACAAGGGAGTCGGTACTCGGTACAAGGGAGTAGGTACTTGGTACAAGGGAGTTGGTACTCTGGTACCCGATACAAGGGAGTTGAGACTTGGTACAAGGGAGTTGAGACTCAATCCAAGGGAGTCAGTACTCAATACAAGGGAGTTGGCACTCGATCCAAGGGAGTCGGTACTCAGTACAAGGGAGTCAAGACTCGGTACTCGATACAAGGAAGTTAATACTTGATCCAAGGGAGTCAGTACTTGGTACAAGGGAGTCAGTACTCGATACATGGGAGATACAAAGGAGTTGGTACTCAGTACCAGGGAGTTGATACTCAATCCAAGGGAGTCGGTATTTGATACAAGGGAATCGAGACTCAGTACAAGGGATTTGGTACTTGATACAAGGGAGTTGATACTCAGTACAATGTAGTCGGTATTCAATACACGGGAGTCAAGACTTGGTAGTTGAATACCATGGTCTATACTTGATAGTCCTAACTTGGTAGTCTTATTGCTGTTGGTAGTCGGTAGCCAGTACCCTTTGGCCAATTTAAAATAGATTAGGGTACAGAATATTTTCACACTTTTGTCCCTTTGGTAGGGAGATATTCTAAAGCAATCAGGAGTATATATGAAGAGGTTACCACCTTTATTTGACCCTTTGAAAGCACTCCACCTCAATAGATTAGCATAAATACACGAAAAGACAGAATAAGTTCTTATGTGTTCATTCCTAGGTGGATTGACTTTGAAAATGTATGCCTAACATCGATTCAATAGTAGGAACAGTATATCAGGAGTCCATGACCATAGGACAAATTCCTGTGATGCAGTATACCTACCTTCTCCTGGTGGTTTATCCCTGTAACATTTTATCCTGTAGGACCGGACCTCAAGGAGGGTAGGATGTCCATTCATATGCATATTCTTAGTGTATCTATGGCTTAGTTACTTTAAAATATGTATAGGATCCTTCTACAGGAGCAAAATCATACAAAATCATAAATTCGATGTTTTTGATGTTTTGCACTCCATTACACTTGCACACAAGATCCAGCCTGCTCATATATCATTAGTGGTACATATATATGTGCATTGTATTCTGAATATCAGTTCAAAATAGGTGAGAGGATTGAGCTAGTGTATATGCTCTCTGTTTCTACTGATAAGATGCCCATACCTTCCAAACATTGATATTTAATATTAAGACACCTGGAGTACCTTTCAAATATATTCAGTATCATAGGCCTAACTTTACAGAACGACCTAACAAGAATTGAATGCTGAGGACATGAAATGGATGAGAAATTGAGTGTGGGAAACTCAAAAGACCCAAAACATCGAAAATGGTCAGTTGAGAGTTGTTGGACCTTAATGCTGCATGAACTTACTTTACCATCAAATCACTTCCACACATCCTCCACCCTCAGGGCAAAGTGTGGTATAGGTTCCTCGTGTAGTGTAACCTATATCCTACTAATATTTAATGAAATATCAAACTTATATCATGTGTAAATGTGACTTTTATGTGATAGGTGTCAATTGTTACATTTTACACACATGTCGCTTTGCTTCCCATTCACTCAATACTTGATGGATCTGTCTGAAACTTCTGGGCTATGGCTAGAATATGTGAGACATATAACAAGTATCTGATCATAAGATCTTGATGTTTTAAATGATTGGGGCCTGCATGTAAGTCAATTATGAAATGTCATTATGATGCTTAGCTGTCTTGATGAAATATGTGCTGCCAGTCAAGGCAATACTATAGCTGGTCTTTCTTGTATCAAGTACTGACTCCCTTGTAGCAAGTCTCAACTCCCTTGTATCAAATACTGACTCCCTTGGATCAAGTACTGACTCCCTTGCATCGAGTACTGAGCCTTGAGTACCGAGTCTCGACTCCCTTGTATCGAGTACCGAGTCTTGACTCCCATGTATCGAGTACCAACTCCCTTGTATTGGGTGCCAACTCCCATGTATCAAGTACCGACTCCCTTGGATTGAGTACTGACTCCCTTGTATTGAATACTGACTCCCTTGGATTGAGTACTGACTCCCTTGTGTCAAATACCAACTCCCTTGCATCGAGTACCGAGCCTTGAGTACCGAGTCTTGAGTACCGAGTCTTGACTCCCTTGTATCGAATACCAACTCCCATGTATCAAGTACCGACTCCCTTGTATACCAACGCCCTTGCATCAAGTACCGAGCCTTGAGTACCGAGTCTTGACTCCCTTGTATCGAGTACCAACTCCCATGGATCAAGTACTGACTCCCTTGTATTGAGTACCAAATCCCATGTATCGAGTACCGACTCCCATGTATCGAGTACCGACTTCCTGGTACCGAGTACCAACTCCCTTGTATCAAGTACCAAGTCTCCACTCCCTTGTATCAAGTACCAACTCCTATGTATTGAGTACCAACTCCCTTGTACCAAGTACCAACTCCCTTGTATCGAATACCGACTCCCTTGTACTGAGTACTGATTCCCTTGTATCGGGTATTGACTCCCATGTATTGAGTACCGAGTTAAGACTATCGAGTATAGACCATTGTATTCAACTACTGAGTCTCAACTACCGAGTATCAACTACCAACTGTGTAGTTCCGGGTTTCGGATCTCGGTACTCGGTACTCAGTCACATCACTTGTGTGCCTGAACTTTCTTGAACACACCACTTCATAGTATTTTGGTTATAACTCTTTAGGATCTCAACTGAACAATGTCATGAGACTATGGAAAGACTACCCTTGACAAGGGCTACAACTTTGATTTTTATCGGAATTATTCCCGCGGTCTACCATAGTCACTCCTTATCACAATCCTAATGGTAGACTATCATATTATGGTAGTGCCGGGTTTCGGGTGTCGGTACTCGGTACTCAGTGCTTGGTGCTTGGTGCTCGGTACTCGGTACTTGGTCACATCACTTGTGTGCCTGAACTTTCTTCAACACACCACTTTGTAGTATTTTGCTTATAACTCATTAGGATCTTAACCAAAAATGTCATGAGACTATGGAAAGACTACCCTTGACAAGGGCTGTAACTTTGATTTTCTTCGAACAAATTCATAAGGTCTACCATAGTCACTCCTTATCAAAATCCTAATGGTAGACTATCATATTATGGTAGTACCGGGTTTTGGGTTTCAGTACTCGGTGCTTGGTACTCGGTGCTCGGTGAAGAGTTTCAAGTGTCGAGTTTTGGGTTTCAGGACTCAGTACTTGATACCCAGTGATTTGTATATCATCTTAAATTTTTATTTTTTTCACTTGAGACTTGAAACTCGTACAGTGCTAAGAGTTTCGAAGTTTGATTTTTGGGCTTCGGTACTTAGTGCTTGGTACTCGGCACTCGGCAGTTGGCAGTTGGCAGTTGGCAGTTGGCAGTTGGCACTTGGTACTGGGTATTCGGTCATTCAAGACTCGAAACTCATACATTTCTATGAGTTTTGAGTTTTTTTACATGATATACATTTTTGTGAGTTTGGAGTTAGGAGTTTGGTAGTCCCAGGTGTCGGGTGTCAGATTTTGGTACTCTGAGTGCCGAATTTTGGGTTTTGGGTGTTGGGTGTTGGTACTCAGTACTCGGTGATCTGAAATTCAGAGGTTTACAAGTTTCGAGTTTCGAGCTTCATGTGTCAAGTACTGAGTGCTGAGACTCGAGACCTGAGATTCGGGACTCAGTAGTTGGTAGTCAGTACTTCTTTCGAGTTTCAAGTTTTTATTTTTGTCTCGAGTGCCGAGTGCCGAATTCCGGGTTTTGGGTCTTGGTACTTGGTAGTCAGTACTTGGTGATTTGAGTCTTGAGACTTGAGACTCGTGATTCACAAGTCAAAATTTGAAACTTGTGATTTCTGAGAACAATGTTTATTATCTTGTGTATTTCTGTACTCATTTCACCCACTACCAAGTGCTGAATCTCGGGTCTCGGGTCTTGGGTCTTGGTACTCGGTACTCGGTGATTCAAGATGACAAACATGTATATCATCTTACATGTGAATGTTCTTAACTTGAGACTCAAAACTCGTCAAAATGTATGACTTTCCACTTGAGTTTTGAATTTTGAGTTTTGAGTCTGGGTGTTCAGGGCTCGGGTTTCGGGTTTCAGTACTCTACCCGACGTCGGCCCACCCGTCTATCTAATAAATAATTCACCTCACCCTCGGCCCACCCGTCTATCTAATATTACCCCACGTCAGCCCACCCGTCTATCTAATAAATAATTCACCTCACCCTCGGCCCACCCGTCTATCTAATATTCCCCACATCAGCCCACCCGTCTATCTAATATTTCCCTATGTCAGCCCACCCGTCTATCTAATCGATATTTCATCGCTCCCTCGGCCCATCCATCTACAAAATAATACTAATATGTCGGCCTACCTGTCTATATAATACTATTTCCTATGCATATATGTCAATCCTACTCTACATATTACCCACATGGGCCCACCCATCTCCATAATAATATTTCTCCTGGCCCATCCACTATCGTCGAGGATATATATAACATCAGCATAGATGGGCCCACCCGTCTTCATCAGGAATAATATCCCTCCCGGCCCACCCGTCACCATCGGGAATATACATATCGTCGGCCCATAATCCGCTGGCCCGTATTACATGGGATATTATGTAGGTCAGGTGACCCGTCTAATACGGGATTTGTCACTGAAGGGGCTCACTGTCTGTTATCTCTGGAACAGGATGGAGTCTTTGACCTTACCATCGGGTGTCATGCCTTACAAGGTTGTCAATGGACACAAGCCTAATCTCAGCCACCTTCATGTCTGGGGTGCTCATTGCTTTGCATGCGTCCCAGCTGAATTGCAAGTGAAGCTCGGACCTCACTCTCGCACTGCATACTTCATGGGTTACCCTGAAGGCACCAAGGGCTATCGCCTTCGTGACAAGGACACAGGGACCTTCTTCACTGCGTGGGATGTCCACTTCAATGAAAACTTTCCATCAGTCTCTCATTCTTCCAGTTCGGACTCTGACAGCGACGACAATGAACCTTTGCAACCATCCTCATCCATCCCTGCAACTGCTATCAGTACAACCACATCTCCTCCCATGGCACCCCCTCCTCAACCTCCTCTAGAGCACCAGCACTCGTCCCATGTACGAGTACCCACCAAGGCAGGCCAACTGTATGCAGGAGAGCTAGCTGCCTCCAAAGCACGTTTGTTATCTCTTCATGAGATGCATGCAAGGTGTGCATCAGTTGAGGGGGTGCCAGGTGACTCACGCGAGGGGGTGCTTGATGATATTGCAGATGAGTCCATCAAGGATGTTGAACCTAACCCAGATGTCACCGAAGTCATGGCAAATGTTGTGATTGAAGACCAAGCTCACATCGCCATCCGTGGCAACCACAGAAGGAACCCGCACAACCCTGACTACGACATGAGCGTCCCACCAGCCACTTACAAAGAAGCAATGAAACGCCCAGATCATGCCCACTGGCTTGCAGCAATAAAGGCCGAACTGCAAACTATGAAGGAGATGAATGTCTACAAGCTGACAAAGCTTCCAGCAGGACGTAAAGCCATCGGAAACCGCTGGGTATTGGAATACAAAGAGGATAATAAGGGGGGGCCGGTTGAGAAGGCACATTTAGTAGTGCAGGGATTTTCACAGGTCCCAGGCGTTGATTATGGCGCAACCTTTGCTCCAGTCATCAAGACAGCTTCCGTCAGGTTCATCGCAGCCCTAGCTTGTCGCAACAACTGGGAACTGGACACGTTCGATGCTCAACGTGTATTTCTATGGGGCATGCTGAAAGAGGAGATATATATGAGGCAACCCAAGGGGTTTGAGGAGGGCGACTGGGTGCTTCTTGTTTGGAAGATGCTCAGGACCATCTACGGCATGAAGCAATCGGCCATGGAGTGGTATGAGCAGGTTCGTGCAGTCATGCTAGAGCTCGGGTTCACATGTTGCGCTGTTGATCATGCAGTCTTCATATACAACAAGGGCAGCTCTAGTGAACGGGTCTACTGCATTGTTGGATGGCATGTCGACAATGGAATGGGGACTTCTGACTCCAAATCCTTCCTCCTTCACGTCAAGGGTCGCATCGCTCAACGATTTGGGATCAAAGATCTCGGACCCATCCAGCACTTCCTTGGCATCCAGTTCGAATGCAATTGCATCACCCATCAGCTTTGGATGCACCAAGGGAAATATATCACCTACTTACTCGACAAATATGACCTGCTCAACTGCAACCCTGTGCACCTACCTCTAGACACACATCATCCCTTCGGCCGCGACTCAGACACCCACGATGACATTCCCAATCTTCCCACTTGCTATCGCAAGATTGTAGGGGAACTCCTGTACCTTGCCATCTGCACCAGAGCAGACATAGCATTCACCATCAATGCTCTAGCTCAACACAATTCACAGCCCACTCCACGCTATTACACCACCGCTAAATGCCTCCTACAGTATCTCAGTGGAACAATCAATCTTCGTGCGCACTTCGGAGGTGACAGAGCAGATGAGGGATTGCATGCATTCTGCGATGCAGATTGGGCAAGCTGTGCAGAGGATAGACTCTCCATTTCAGGGTACACCTGGTTCTTCACAGGAGGACTAATTGCTCACATGTCAAAGAAGCAGACCACCCACGCTCTCTCCTCCACAGAGGCAGAATACATGGCCGTCACCCATGTCATGCAGGAGGGTCTCTGGCTCAAGTTGTTTATCACAGAGCTTCACATCCCTTTAATCTTCCCGTCGTCATCTACATGGACAACACTGGGGCCATATCCCTCTCCAAAGAAGCCAAAAACCACATCTGTTCAAAGTACATCGATATCCGCTACCACTTTATTTGTGAATGGATTGAAAAGGGTGTCTTCCTTCTGTACTGGCTCCCTTCTCACAAGAACACTGCCGACATCTTGACAAAGGCACTCGCGCATCCCATCTTCATGAAACATGTAACAAATCTCCAATTGGTGTCTTGGTGAGGGGGTGTGTTGGCTTTTACCTTTCAGACTCGTCGTTTCCTTTCTTGATGTTATCACCATCTACACCACATGTAGCATTGTCCTTGGCATCCTCTCGCTTCTTGACCATACGAACACTCTCTGCACGTCTTTTCCCTGGTGTCATTATCTAATCACATAGTCACCAGTATATAGTCTTGCCCGTACTGTGTTACACCTCAGTATTGTCTTATGCGACTTGCTGAGGTGTGTATGTTCTCTCACTCGTATCTCACTCTTGCTCATGTATCCTAGTGTCTCTCCCCACTAGGTACCTATCAATATAGTATTGTCTTACATGACTTGCTGAGCGTCTCTCCCCGCTAGTTCTACTAGCAGCACATGTTAGAGGTTTGTCTACCTATAGAACAAGTACATTACGTTTGTTAGATATTTGTAAGGTATGGGTGATGAACTGCTACTCACATCTCAGTATCTTGGAAAGAACTGAGATGCTAGGACGCTACAACTGGTGTTTTTAAGGTAAGTACATTGACAACTGTAATATATGAAAATGAAACAGAAAATAAAGTAGGACATGAGCCGACGTCACTGTGTTGCTCACCCTTGTCCTTCTTGGCTTGTGCTCGTACCTCTCACTCATTGTCTGTGCCTTTGTCGGATCCATCGGTCTTCCTCATCTTGGAGCTCTTGGATTCCAACAGGATGTACGTGCTTGGATCCGCGGTTGGATTTGAGCATCACTGACCAATGAAATTGCTGATCCCCATTCACAGCATGTGAGTGTCTTCATCTCCTGTTGACCTCAAGCATTGCTGATTGATGACATCACTGCATCACTGAAAACAGGATAACCTGATACAACAATATATGACAAAGTTTACCTTATACAGCTTATATGGCTATAAAATGAGTATATATTGGCTTAAACAGCTGATAAATAAGCATAACAATATTTTGGTCAGAGCCACTTCAGTGACAAATCCCATATTAGATGGGTCACCCGACCTACATAATATCCCATGTAATACGGTGTAGGTACAACAACTCTGCTGGGTGCAGAGCATTTGTTGGGTTAAGTGTGCTATGCCTAGCTGCTATTCAACCCTAAAGGGTTTCTGGACTAGACTCAGAGCTCAGAGAGGGTAGGAAATCATCATAAAAACTGGTAGTCTCAGACTGGTAGTGGTAAGTAGTGAAAACTAAGGTGATTACATAAGCATCAAAAATGCGAACATAACACTAAGGAAATTCTGCCCATCCCAGGCCACAGTAAATATGGTCTCTACAACGGGCCAGCGGATTATGGGCTGATGATATGTATATTCCCGATGAAGACGGGTGGGCCCATCTATGCTGATGTTATATATATCCTCGATGATAGCGGATGGGCCAGGAGAAATATTATTATGGAGATGGGTGGGCCTATGTGGGTAATATGTAGAGTAGGATTGACATATATGCATAGGAAATAGTATTATATAGACGGGTGGGCAGACATATTAGTATTATTTTGTAGACGGATGGGCCGAGGGAGTGATGAAATATTTATTAGATAGACGGGTGGGCCGACATAGGGAAATATTAGATAGATGGGTGGGCCGACGTGGGGTAATATTAGATAGATGGGTGGGCCAAGGGTGAGGTGAATTATTTATTAGATAGACGGGTGGGCCGACATGGGGGAATATTAGATATACGGGTGGGCCGAGGGTGAGGTGAATTATTTATTAGATAGATGGGTGGGCTGATGTGGGGTAATATTAGGTAGACAGGTGGGCCGAAGTAGGGAAATTTACATAGATGGGTGGGCCGACGTCGGGTAGAGTACTGAAACCCAAAACCCGAGCCCCGAACACCCAGACTTGAGACTCAAAACTCAAAATGCAAAACTCAACTGGAAACTCATACATTTTGATGAGTTTCAAGTCTCGAGTTAAGAAAATTCAAATTTAAGATGATATACATGTTTGTCGTCTCGACTCACCAAGTACCGAGTACCAAGTACCAAGTACCGAGACCCAAGACCCAAAATTCAGCACTCAGTAGTGGGTGCAATGAGTACAGAAATACACAAGATAATACACATTGTTCTCAGAAATCACAAGTTTCAAATTTCAACTTGTGAATCACGAGTCTCAAGTCTCGAGACTCAAATCACCGAGAACTGACTACCGAGTACCGACACCCAACACCTGAGATTTGGCACTCGGCACTCGAGACAAACATCAAAACTTGAAACTCAAAAGTACTAACTACCAACTACCAACTGCCGAGTCCCAAATTTCAGGTCTCGAGTGTCGGCACTCGGCACTCGACACACAAAGCTCGAAACTCCAAATTTGGGAACCTCTGAATTTTGAATCACCGAGACCCGAGACCTGGCACCCAAGATTAGGCACTCGGCACTCAAGACAAAAATCAAAACTTGAAACTCGAAAGTACTGACTACCGACTACCGAGTCCCGAATTTCAGGTCTCGAGTGTCCAAGACCCAAGACCCAAGACCCGAGATTCAGCACTCGGTAGTGGGTGAAATGAGTACAAAAATACACAAGATAATACACATTGTTCTCACAAGTCTCAAGTCTTGAGACTCAAATCACCAAGTACTGACTACCGAGTACCGAGACCCGAAACCCAGAATTCAGCACTCGGCACTCAAGACAAAAATCAAAACTTGAAACTCGAAAGAAGTACTGATTACCAACTACTGAGTCCCAAATCTCGGGTCTCAAGTCTCGGCACTCAGTACTGTTACGAACTCGGATGGAGTCATTCCAATAAAGGAAATTAAAGATCAATGTCGACTAAGCACGAAGCCTTATTGTCATATACCAATAATCTAAGAACGGATCCGGCACATCCGGTCCACAGATCCGATCCAGATCCATCGTCCGTATCCGTCGTCCGGTCCACAGATCCGCTTTGATTCTTATTTCATCTCCTGTTCATATAACGTTAATACAGCGTCTATCTCCTTTCGGTAATTCTTGTACTACCGGTACTCCGGTTATCTATCTTCTGTTTGTCTTACTGATCC
>MU177978.1:123406-157410 GCA_016695465.1 Suillus americanus | reverse complement strand
GTTCTTAGAGCGCGCTGACGGTGCCACGGCTATGTCCCGCTCTCAGCTTGAAGTATGTGATCTCGTCTGCTCGACTTGTTGCTGCTTGTTGATCCCAACATTACCAGGAATTATTTTTACGCTGTGCTCGTGAGACGTCGGCTATGGACCCGCCACTAGGTCATGTCCCGCCCTCACATGGTATGTAATCATGTCTTTTTGGATGAATAGTGAACACCAACTCTTTCATTGTACTAATAGACAGTGCGTACCTTTACATTGAGCAATTTCGGAGTATGTCTTTGTACTGATTGTATGTAGCATGCAGCAGCATCGAGGAGATTGAGTAAGACCGTGATCAAGATGAAGAGGGGGAAGGAACGGAAAAAGACTCGGATGATGTAGCTTGGTAGCAACAGAGGACGTGGACAGACATCATGATGGTTTCCAGAATTGATCTTGCCCATGGCATATAAAGAACGCTATCTTCTATGTACGACCTTCTAAACTTGATTGCTCATATTTATTTAGCTCCTTGTAACACCAAATAAATGCCACGACAAAAATCCTGACGACATTCTCGTTTTGACTGCAGAGCACCCGATCACTTGTGTCGTTTCCCATGTTGTACACCACCGCCAATTGATTCATATATCCCCTCCCGGAAAACTACTGTAGTCAGGCTTGGAAAGACGCACAGAAGTCGATCCAAGTATCTTGCTTGGGTTCTTGTGCAAGGGCGATGGGAACTGGATTGGTCTTACTAAAAAGTATGATAAGGTGGGTGTCTTTTGTATGCCAGTGTAATTATAACAGTTCTGCATGCTCATTGTTCTACCTATTACCCCTTCTTCGTCGATATCAACCCTTCATCATATCAAAGCTATTCCCACTAGGCTGTATATCAATGAACTCTCCACCGCCTACCGGCACAGTATGTAACAACCCGTGGTCGGGAGCGATACCGACGATGTGGACAATTCGGTATGGAGTCCGGTTTGTTAGTGGGACGAGCTGGTATCTGTTCAAACCACGAGTAAGCAAACAGTAAACATCGACGTGAAGCGAAACAAAACAGAGAATTGATCCATGGACGGGTGAAACCCCTGTTCCTCATTCTGCAAAGAAGAATTCCATATGAGCTCAGAGGAGGTGAGGACTGCTGCTACACGTTCTACAGAGCCTTGGGGTAGGTGTAGATGCGAGTTGAGCGAGTGAGGCGATGGGTGGTGTGTTTATGACGTTGAGGCCGCTTCCTATTGATTTCATCAATGAGGTTGAGTGAGCTTCATGTCACTAAAACAAGGGAGGAGAGTACCGTACCGATCACTATATCTGCTAAGCCCCTGCCAAAACTCGTGTTTACCAGTATCTGCCCTTTTTTCGTGGTTCCGGCGTTGACTTTGAATTTGAAGCTGGGCTGTTTTGGGAAGATGGGAAGAGGCCGTAAATGTCATTAGGCCATTTCAGACGGTCTTTGTAGATCCGTTTACAGGCGGGGTCTAGGTCGTGACATGCATCAATGATTGCTAGTATGTAGAGATATTGAATGAATACGAGGTTGGAGGGGAGGATTATGGGTCCTGGTACTGCGCATATCAGTTTTCAGATATCAGATAGTTGAATACTACTAAATAAAAAGTCACCAGTCTTACCTTATGACCCTTTGAGCCCGACACGAATCTTGACTGACATCTGCAAGCACCCTGCAGGTGAGAGTCACGCGTTGCTGCCTCTGCCGTGTCCTGCTCATTGTACTGTGGCGAGGGAGACGATGGGAGATCCAAAGTCATGGCTTGGTCCAAATAGAGTGGCTTTTCTGATGCCAACGTCGAATGCTAGTATCCTACGTCCGGACTCGATATATTTACGAACAGGCACATGATCTGTAGGAGGGGAGAGGGTGTAGGAGGTGTGCCATGGGTATTCTTGAATCTTGTACGGAGAGTTGAGAGAGTGCTAGAGGCTGCGGTGGATAGTGCAGTGTCAGTATTGAAGCGAACATTTTGACAAGAGAAGCAGCGTGTGCCGGGATACACTAGTACGTTCAATATTGAAGTGCATTAATGCTGATGCTCAGCGCTAGCGCTCAAGATTATCTTCATAACCCTAAAGCAAAGAAGAAAAAAACAATACCCCTTACCGGCTGCAGTGGTTAGGCCATCGATGGAATAACTGACGGTACTGGTATAGATGGTCCATGTCCAAAATTACATTATTCTATAGTTCCCACGGTTACAATGTCAAGTGACTCTCGGGCCCGAGTCGAGTCGGTGAGTCCGAAGCTGGACTCGTCATGCACGAGCCTCACCATGTAAGATAAGTACATCTGGTTTATGAATAAACTGACACTCATGGATGCAGTTCCCCTTACTCACGGCCAAAAACAAGCTACCTGTCCCGCTATATCGGTTTCGATCCAAGATGCGCTCACAATGTTTAGTTACTCCTATTTTCGGTTTCTTCACCTGAGGAGGCGCGTTCCATACGGTTCAACCTTCTGATGATTAGATTGACCATGTACTCACAGTGTTTTCACGTTTACCAGAATATATATAATGGGCTTTGAAATGTGGTATGGTCATTATCTTCCAGTACCGTTCAATCATGTTCCCTGTCGTATCCCTGTTGACGACTCTCCTCCTGGCCTTGTCCATCGCCGCGTCGCCTGTTGAAATTCGCGACTCCCCCATCACCCTCCCAATCGCCAGGAGGATAAACACCTCTGGTGGTACCATCAACCTCTTGCAGCACGACCAATCTCGCGCTACCGCCCTCAAAACTGTCGGCAGAGACATTCTTGGCCGTCGTACTGATAGCATTCCTGTGACGAACGTTGCTGTAGGCTACGTCGCAGCAATTTCTATTGGTAACCCTGCCAGAACCTGTAGGTCCAACAATAAGAAATCATGTGCAACTGCTCAGATATTATTGCAGACTACTTGATTGTCGACTGCGGTTGCTCGGTCACATGGGTTGGCGCCACCTACGTGAAGACTAGCACCAGCGTCGACACTGGCGAGGCTATGGCGGTCTACAGCGGTTCTATCTCCTTCTCTGGTATGACATACAACGAAATCATAAGTTGAAAATACTTATGATTATCCATAGGGACTGAGTACACCGACACCGTCACTCTCGGTAGTGGGCTCACCGTCATCCAGCAGCCGATTGGCGTTGCTTCTACTTCGACCGGCCTCACCGGTGTTGACGGTGTCCTTTGCATCGGACCCCTAGACTTGACAGAGGGGACCCTGACAAATGAACCAGACACGACAATCCCGACTGTCACTGACAACCTATATAGCCAAGGCATCATTTCTCAGATAGTTGTTGGTATCTCTTTCGAGCCTACCACCTCGGAGTCAGACACCAACGGAGAGCTCACCTTCGGTGGAACTGACGCTACCAAGTACACTGGTGCCATTGCATACACGTAAGTCGCTGCAGCTCGGAGATCAATCCGGACTGACAGTAATTGCTTATCTCAGTCCTCTCACCACTACCTACCCTTCATCCTACTACTGGGGTATCAACGAGAGCATCACTTACGGTACCACGACCATCTTGTCTGAGACGGCTGGTATCATTGATACTGCCACTACTCTCATCCTCATTGCCACCAGTGCGTATCTCGAGTCTAGCGAGTGATCTTCATCTGCAATACTGTTCAATAGACGCCTTCAGCTTGTACCAGTCTGCAACCGGTGCTACTTTGGACGACGCGACTGGCCTTCTCCGCATTACCTCCACCCAGTACAGTGCCCTCGAGAACCTGAACTTCAATGTTGGCAGCGTACGCCCTTTCTGTCTCAAATCTCAATGCCCCTTGTTCACCATTCTGCACAGAGCACCTACGCTCTCGCCCCTAACGGCCAGATCTGGCCTCGTGCCCTTAACACCTATATAGGTGGTAGCACCAGCTACATCTACCTCGTTGTCAACTCCATTGGCACCCACAGTGGCGAAGGTCTCGACTTTATCAACGGCTACACGTTCATTGAGCGCTTCTACACCGTGCTCGATACCACTAATTCCCAAGTCGGTTTTGCCACAACCGCATACACGGATGCCACTACCAACTAATGCAATTTTTTTTGGTTGGGTATTGGGTATTTATACGTTATAATATAACATTTCTTACAACCTATGGATCAAGTTATTTTCTGGAAGCATTTCTAGAGGTAATTGTGACTGGAGTCGTAGTTGAGTGTTCGAATGTTGGCTATTGCTGTTCCACGAAGACACCCCGGCTCCACTGGCCCTAAATCATGAGACCACCCACCTAGCGTAGACTTATCCAAGTCTCTAAGCACCTAGATCCAGAAAGGGCTACAAGGGACGAATCATCTCCTAATAATCAATCTTGCGGACACTGAGTACTGATTGTTCGAGCTCTTCCGTGAGATACATGCGCTCACTGGCACTGCTCATGTCTACATCAGGAAAACCCTTCCAATCCACTTTAGAATAATATTAGCGCGAGTTTTCCTAGGCTTCCAGCTAGCACGGCCTAGGCCTAAAGCTTAAAGCTAGTTTTAAAACGCTTAGTGTGGCTTAATATCGGCGTCCTAATCACGGTATTACACATCAGGTGCACAGCAAGTACTCAGTTATCCCGACTTCCTATCGATCTTGATATATCGCCTTGACATGTTTTCCGACGTCCTAAATTATCGCCTTGTAATATTAAACGATACCCCACAACCCAACGTGGAGTATACCGTACTTAAGTAGTAGTACTATGAACGCCTACCTCACTACGCGCCGTCCTTATAGACAACAAACAAATTTATGCACAAAAACAACTCACATGCATCATCACTCCCCTGTGCCCTCACGCGTCGCCGCCAAGGCAACACCGATAGCCTTGACTAAATCATCCGACGACAACGAACTAGACACACTCCGATCTTGCGCACGCGTCGACCCCCACGTCACAGTCACAGACTCCCCCACGTCAGGCTGCGGCCACCCCATCCCCTCCTCCAAATCCTCCAACGGCGTCAACGTCCCATCAGAGTCCAGGTCCAATTCCGAGTCCGGCGGCGACGCCCGCGAAGAGGACGGTAACACAGGCATGCGTGTATATGGCACATACAACCACCTCGCGTCGCCAATATAAACACGCGGGCGATCGACAGCTTTACCCTTGCCTTTCCCTACGCAGTTTTCTGATACGAAAGGCGGAATCACAGCGCTGGGCTCGAGGTCTTTAATCGTGCAGATATTCCACTCGGGTAACGGGGTTCCGATGAATACCCTCGGTTTCTTCTTCAGCTTGGTTTTTACTTTCTGTTTCTTTTGGGCGCGCTGTTTTACGGGTTGTGTGGGTCGGACGGGAGCAGAGGCGCTAGCGCCGTCGATAAACGCACGGCCGACGCGCTCGCCTTCAATCCCATAAACATGAGCCCAGAACTTTGGCTGTGGCGCACTTTCGGGAGGCTCAGGCGTCATTGAGCCATCCGGGACACGGGAATCATCAGGCACGAGCAAAATGCCCGACTTGGTGCGAGACCCCGCAAATCCACCTCCACGCGCGGAAATATACTCTTCCCCACGTCTCCGCGCGCATATGGAGCAGTTACAGGTATTAAGGCAGACCGGACAGGCGAACTTCTTGTTATTGGGGTCAAATACTGTCTCAGGGTACCTGAGCAACCATACAGGGGGCGTTGTAATCAATGAGGAAAGGAGATGCCATGAAGGAGAGGAAGACAACAGACCGGTTCAGGATGCATCGGTTGCAGAACCGTTTACCGCAGATTTGCCGGTCTGGACGGCGTTTGGAACATTGCATCTTGGGTCTGGTTTGCGTACTTCGGCATTGGTGACAGAAAGTACTGACAACTTCAGGCTCGTCCTGTCGCGTGGCTTGAGCTGGGGGAGGTGGTACATGGACCTTGGACAGTTTCGTTTCTGGAAATGGAGTCGCAAATACAGGAGAGGAAGCCGAACTCGAAGCTTTCGACAGCACAAACGACCCATCAGAGCTTGCACGGGAGCCTGGTCGACGAATCCGTATCTTGAGACTTGGCCGCGCCACAGGTGGTGCAGGAGAAGCAGAAACAGCTTCAGCAGTGCACCCCCCGTCATCCTCCCCGTCGTCCATCTTTCTCGCTGAACTAGTCCTGTCGCCTTCATCAGTGATGGAGGCTGATTTACTGGTGCGATATTTGATCTGGACGTTTCTTCGTGACTTGCCAGGCGTTTTGTCCGAAAGCGCTGGAGCCTCCTGCGATGCGGACACCCCTGGAGGTCTGCGCACGTATATGATGGGGCCCGCTGGTCGTGGTTTCGAGCTTCGAGGGCCTGTTGATGGGGGAGGCGGTTCACTGCCACCAAGCAGCGAGGGATCAATCGTACCTGCGCAGTCTGAAGGAGAAAGATTATCGGAGGATATGCTTTTTTTCTCAATGGTAGGCGATAGGGACCACTGGCCATCCTCAGGGAGCACAAGATCGAAGCTACCGTCCAGGCTATGTGAGGAGTTGGTAGTGTACGCGTCCGTGAGCTGTAATGAAGGAGACTGGGATACCAGCCTCGGACTAGGAGGTACTCCAAAGAAACTGTCCTCTGCATCTTCTCGCGTGACCAACGCTGCGTCAGGAGGTAGCCGTGTTGTATTGTGCAAGAAACCAATGAATGAACTTGGTGCAGATTGAGTGTGTTTAATGCCTGGGGGATATGTCTTTGCAGGAGAATCGCCGAAGTCATTCAAATACTGATCCATCTCCGTGTTGAAATCCAGAATTTGATCCTCTTCCAGTGCAGTATAGTGTGAGATGTCGTCAAGGACGTTGGAGGATGAAGGACCCTCTGTTTGAAGGACGGTGCCAGTGAATCCCAATTTAGGCTTGGATGAAGACGGGACGCTTTGTGACTCTAAATTACTCTTAATGTTACCTTTGGGAGGCGCGCGTCCAAAGTATGGTGCGAGGGCCGCTTCGATATCCGGCCTCTCCTCAAACAGTGGTGCGAGAATGCGAGGAAAGACGGGTCCGTCTTCTTTCTCATCTTTTTCATCGTCTGGAACTGCAAGACTTTTCATCTCCGCAATCATCTCCGGCAAGCCTTTGTGCAGTTGTGCGTAAAGGCGCTGAATGCGTTTGACGTGGATGTAATAGGCATTCGATTGCAGGATAATGTCGTGATGTGGTAGAAAATTTGGCAGCTCGTGGATGTCAAGCTCGAGGGCAGGATAATGGGTGTCCAGGATCTGGGTTGGTACCGTAGAAACGTCTTCTCCGAACTTCCGGGAACGAGGCTTGTACTTCCTTTTATGACGTGCAGGAGCTGGGGGTGGGCGTTCACGGTCATGCTCCCTTCGCATAAGACTGGGAGAGGGTGATGGCGACCGGTCATTTTGAGCGAATGCAGCGGTCAGGGCGTGGCCAACTGACGGGTGCTCTACACCTTGCTTAGGCACGCCGGTGGACGCGTTCAATGCCTTGTAATCGGCTTTGGCGATACCTTTCGGAAGGGGTGGCACAGATACACAGTCGAGGACGACGCGTCTGCGAGGCTTACGGGAAGATGGAGGGGGTGTGAATAAAGAATCGCCCATTTCGGGTGAGGGTGATCTTGAAGAACGAGCACCATCTGGAGACGAATCGCGCGCGGAAAAAGGTTCAGTCTGGAAATTAACAATCAAGAAATAGTTTTTAAGGGACGGCAATGGCGCATTGTTGTATACAATTACTTACAAGCATATCATCTACAACCATTTCCTCGTCTTCATTGTTAGGATCGCTAACACTCTTGATACCATCATGTTCGGGATCGTCTTCGTCGTCAGTCAACTCAATCACGTCGTTATGAGTTAAGAGAGGGGGTATAGACATGTCGAATAAGTCGGACTCCGCGGCATAGGATGAACTTGGCACGCTCCGGGTGCTATGCTGTGAGGAAGAAAGACATGATTCTGGTTGTGTCAAAACTTCATCCTGTAGGGAAAAATACGTAAGTATGATGGATCTATCAGAGGAAGAAGACACGCTCACGGCAGCCGAGGTGTCGTGAGTATGCTGGAATGGAAATAGCGTGTCGAGATTAGATGGCTGAAAGAGTTTAGGCATATGCGCGGCTGCAAGTCTTTCAATCGATGATGAATGCTGAATAGAGTTGTAAACTACCATGATTCAGGTGGTAGCAGGAGAACCGCGAGCACACCTTTATTGAAGTACGCGTAGAACCGCTGTTTTCGTTAAATAACCCGTCTGCTGAAGATGGCGCATCGATTATATAGCAATCTGAATCTTCTTCAGAATCATTAGCGTCCTGTGATGATGTACTAGAAGGATATGATGCAGGGGTAGGAATCACGCTGCTCATCGTAGAGTTGAAGAATGATGTCGAGGGTGCGTCTTTGTGTGACTGATGATGATAGGAACTGGATGATAGAGGGCCATCCCAGTTAACGAGCTCTGAGTACTCGACGCCTTTCATCGTCGTTGACCATAGCGAGCAGCCCGACAAAGTCACTCTTCCATAAAAGGGCCGCATCGGCAATTCCCGTACTTACGGCGTTAACTTAAAAATCAAACTTTACAATCAGTCCAGCAGCCAGTGCTATATTTATCATTTTCTGGTGATAGGGCATCTTGCATTGTGACTAGTCTAACGCACGCTCCACCTCCACTTGATGGACTGATCATATACTGGCCATCAGGTCTGGCGGAATATCCTTCGATAGCAGAGGGCCATTCCATCCAAGACATGACGCGTTAGTTTTATCAGTATCCTCACATCTGCAGTGACGCACGCCACTGGCATGTGACTGGCACCAACTAATCCCGTCCTCCCAGCTTATCCTTGAAGTACACCAACCATGACGAGCACCGGCCTCGACCTCCGCAAAATCGACGCCTGCTTATTCGATGTATTCGGTACTGTCCTTGACTGGCACAGCACAGTCACTCGCCAAGTCGCCCGCCTTAGCAAAGGACTGCTTCTCGAAGGTAAATGGCAGGTCCCACATTCCCGTAAAATGATCTCATTGATCACATCTATCAGACTCACGGGACGCAGTCGAATTTGCAGAAGAATGGAGAGCCGGATATTATGCTCATGTGTAAGTCCATCGCTTTTCGATCTTCGCCCCCAGATCATGACGTGCACGTTTATCCAGCAAAAGAGTATCCCAGGGCGGGGAGGGTACTGGAAACACAGACATCATGCACCGACAAGTAACTTGTTCTCCATGCACATATGCATGACCCGTGTTTGATCATATCGCAGATACTGGATGATATGCTCACGACCCCGCGATGGTCTCATCTTGTAGACGTCTGGGGCGAATCCGATCGTGAAGAGCTGACCATGATCTGGCACAACTTGGACGGTACGAACCTTCAGGAAAGTGCAAAGACAACCCCAGCTGACCAATCACTCCTTAATTTTAATAGCGTATCAGGACACCATCCCCGGCCTGACACAACTCAAACGCCACGTCAACATCCTCGCTCTATCTAACGGAAACTTCAGATTACTTCTCGATCTGGTAATCGAGTTGCCACATTACGCATCAGACCTTTCCTCTAATCAGCGCTACAGGCAAAGAACCAAGGTGTTCCCTGGGATGGTATCTTTTCGTCCGAATTGTTCGGATCTTACAAACCGTGCGTCTCGATCGCTTTTACATCTGTATGTTATCCTCTCGCTGACGTACGCGCAGGAACAAAAAGGTTTACCAATCCGCAGCATACCACCTTTCTTTGCCTCCTCACAAGATAGCAATGGTCGCTGCGCACAAGTTCGACCTCCTCGCTGCCGCCAGCGTAGGCTTCAAGACGATATACGTACCACGCCCTGCCGAAGATTCGCGTGAGGTGAGGGAGAGCATGCGTGGCAAGAAGGACGGCGGTGAGGTAGATCTTGTCGTTAAAGATTTTGAGGAGCTGGCGAAGTTGATACGTGAAGCTCGACAGAGTTGAAGCTTGTGATTGGTACATACTTTGTAAGTCCTTGAGGTATTACGGAATCATTATTTGCCCATTTGTATCCCAACATTACAGAACGATCGAAATGAGGTAATTGAATCGACAACGATTTTCCGGGCAGCGATGCGAACGAACGGATCATATTATATTGCGCAAACGCAATTCGCAGTCGTCAGGAGGAACTCTATGCCTAGGTTCTCCTCGAGAGTCCTCAGATGCTAGACCAAATCCAAACGCTACAATATTTTCCGACGTCCTGACAAAGGCGTTCCTCCCAAGTAAGCCACTTTTGCGGAATTATCACTGACTTTACAGAATGTGCATAAGATGCTCGCATCTCCTCGATTGTATGCACCGCAAGTTGTCTAGATGGCGTTGCGGTCGCGCTCGTATATTGGAGCCGCATTCGTTGTTCTTTCACAATTGATCATGCAGCACAGCCAGCTTCACCTTGAAACTAACCGGAACCGTGCTTGCATCTTTGATCACAAGAGGCAGCAAGTTCATAGTCATGATCACGAATCACGATGTAAGTAAAAGGAAACTACAAATGTGGAATAAACTTGGTCCAAGCTACTGTATCGTATACGCCAGGAGGAAGTGTCTGTAAGTTCACCAATATAGCTGCAAATAGTATACCACGTGCACCACCATATATGGCAGGGATGGCGTATGAAGCACCATATATGATACCCTTGTTTGAACCATTCAGCCAAATGTAGATCAGCAGCAGAGCAGTAAATGCCGGCACAGCTACTATCGCAAGGGAACCCGCATGCAACAATCCTTGTGCATGAGGCACATCATTCCATCCCAGACAATGTATCCCTCCAAACACTGTCCCACCGAAACATCCAACGAGAAGTACGTTGGTTCGATGACGGTGGACACTGCCCTCATCGTAGCCACCTCCAGACGGAACCCGACGTGAACGGACAGCATAGGGGGAAATGGAAGGCCATATGCCCATAAAATTCAAAGGCGCAGCAGACATAGCAACCAAAGGGTCAGTCCAATCTTTGGCGTATCTCTCATCTACATTGCTAGAATACAGGTGAATCAGAACAATTTCAAGTGAGAATATCGCGACATACCTGTAGGCCAACTTTTTTGGCGGGGGGGCAGTTGCTTTCCAATAAACAGCATGAGGCCGTCCTATATCCTTAGGCTTCTTCCACCAAAAGCCATAAGCAATACAGGTCAGGGCAGCTACAGCAAGGGTGTCGAGTTCAAGCAGTGACATGGGAAGTTTCTGAACGTAACGGGCAACAAGCTGGAGGAAAAACCACGCCAGCTGAAGAATGGCGATGCCTTTGGATAATGCATCACCCTTGCTTCGATCTTCTATGTCTGCCTCCACGATGTCAGGCATTTCTACAGCACCCTCACGAACAAAGCCTAAAAGTTCGTCGGGTGTAAGAGTGGCTCGCGGCTTGTCTTTGAAGTAGAGCATGAATCCGCCCATCCACGCGAAAAAACCATGTGTTACAGTCCATCCTGTGAAACATCAATTGAATGAGGTTAGTCCGAGTCACCGCACTGACATACCGAGCAGGCAACCGACCTCTAAAATTACGGCTTGCAACATGCGAAGTCAGATGTAGACTATTGTTTCCATCTGAGGTCGGAAATTCACGAAGCAATGTAGCTGTGCTCTCTGCTATATCTGGGTGGTCATTGTGGGCCTGGTGAAGTTGCGCACTAAAGGCATCATTGAAGGCCTTTGCAGCGTCACGAGCACTTAGAAACTGTAGTGTGGCCCAGGTGATCATGAGTTCTGGGGCAATCAACATCGCTAGCATGATGCCTAGGCGACGAGAGAATATAGTGAATTTCCCCTCGGCCATACCTGGGATGTTTGGGTGAATTGCAGTCCACGCGCATGCGAATAGAGTCAACGCGCAACTCCACATGATATCCCACAGGGTTCTGGTGTTATCGCCGGACGGACAGTCACTGCAGTCGGGTGTAGTGACACCGGTGCCATTGAGGCTCAGCAGTGAGGAGGAAGCAAACGGGATGTGTAATAGTAATAGGATGGCCAAGGGTAAGAAGGTCATGATGAAGTTGAGGGCATACGTCTGCTCAATCTGCTCCTCTTTATAAGGGTGCAATCGCACGTATGCCCCGGGTACGATGTAGGTGTGATCGCACGTATGCCTCGGCTACGACAGGTCCATAGCGACCACGGTGATTAGTACAGGAAATCCAGGATGGTACACGTCCATACCAGATGAATTGAAGGTCCCTGTGCAACATTGAATGATTGCTAGTCTAGAGTTCTCCATGGGCATTTATCTCAGAAACCTGAACAGAAATCGTGATGCGCTTCTTCGTTATGAACAACCTTCATAATGGCAAGGGGGTGACCAGTTGAAACGTTGACCGATGACTTAAAACTTTCGGTGGTTGCTTTACATAAATTCTCATGTCATTTCATTTCACTGATAAATGCATTATCTTTTTTCATACAAGCACAGCATGGCTTTTGACATGGGACAATGCAGTATACTGTATTAGCTCCAACGTCATCGATGTTATGCATCACATGACGGGGTGCCGAGTTTCAAACTCAGACACGCTGGCCCATCTGAAGGGAACATGATTGCGTAGGATGGTGCGCACTCAACTTATAGCAGTTTCTGGAGTGCTGCTATAGGTCACATGGTAAGCACCCCTCCAGAAATTTTGATCTAACTTTCAGGTGCCCCTACAGACAGTTCAAGATCGTGCTTCACGCAATCGCGACACCCGGCAATCATTGCTAGATGAATTCCAAGAAAAGATACTGGTGGACCACCATACTGATTCAGCAACCCCCCGGGGCCGCGTGCTCAAGTATTCGAGATGTTTACCCTGGCAGGAGTTGGGTCCGCCGCTTTCATTCTCGTAACGCAAATATCATTGTAATGAAATACAGAGGCCTGGATCCAACACCCGCACAAAATCTCGACAATGCAACAATCATGGAGTACTTTGATTGACACCGATGAACTTGTGAGGCCATGAACCTTTCGCTCTTAATCTTCCGAGTGGCGAGTAACGAATCTGCCACCATAGCTTTAACGTCGGCAATCACACGTCCGATCACAGCCTAAAGACAGTTTGTGAGTCTGATGCCTCGACGCCGGAGAAGGTCAGAACGCCCTTTGAATGGCACACTGTCATAGGTCTAGCACTATCATTTGATTGTGCTCCCCTCATCAACTCTGCCCATGACCACACCATCGAGCCCTGTGCCTTTGAGTTTCGCCGGCTCCTCGCCTCGTTTGATGCCCGACATCCTCGTTCCATTATCTTCTTGCCTGACTCATGCCAATTGGTTTACACGGCAGCCTGGTCCATTAACAAAATCCATATATGCGACACCATCTGACATCCTTAGTAGTGTTTTGCATTTCACAAGAACAAGAGCCTAGTGTATGGATTTCACGCACAAAGATCTATTTGTTGTGCACCAACATTATTTTGCAGACTAGTGCAGCTAAAACTCCTCGCCTTGCTGATTTACTCGACATACGTTATCCCTAATGTACGCCACTTTGTCAAATATCATTATTGCAGTCCAGTGCAACACCTCCTGCTGTTCCGCGTCGTAAGCCAGCGATCTCGTCTATCACATCTGTCGCCCATAGCCGCTAATACAACATCTGAAATACACTCGCAGCAACCTACTTTCGCAAACTCCTTCCTTCCTCTTCTTGCATGGACACCGCTCCCCTTGGACGTACGTTCTTCTTTTGTTTCTTTCACACTTGGCTCGAAGGTCTCCTTACAGTTCCCTCCTACATTGTCCCTCTTAACTGCTCACACTCACCACATGCCACTACTCATGGAGGATGTCCGATGACCATGACGAGCACAGAACACCACGACCTCCACGAAACAGATGCTTAGTTATTAGACATATTCTGTACCGTCCTAAACTGGCACAGCACAGTCACTCGCCAAGTTTCCCGCCTTAGCAAAAGGCTGTTTCTCAAAGATGAATAGCAAGTTCCACATTCCCGTAAAATGCTCACACTGATCACATCTATCAGGCTCACAGGACGCAGTCGATTTCGCAGACGAATAGAGAGCCAGATATTATGCTCATGTGTAAGTCTATCGCTTTTCGATCTTTGTTTCTAGATCATGATGTGCTTGTTCATACAGCAAAAAAGTAGCGCAGGCCAAGAGGGTACTTTCAACGTAGATATCATGCATCAACAAGTAATTCGCTCTCAAACGTGCATGCAAATGACCCGTGTTTGACTATATCGTAGAAACTGCACAATATGCTCGCGACACTGCGCTGGTCTCAGATTGCAGAAGTGTGCAAAGAATCCGATTGTGAAGACCTCATCATGATCTAGCACAACCCGGATGGCACGAACCTGATAAATCGGAGGAGTTATATGCGGGCGCGACCTAGAGAACTTCTAACCATTAGCTTGCTTCAACGCATCCCCACGCTAGATCAATGCGTCATTGAATGATCATGACTCATGACCCATTTGGCGATGCGTCGATTGCGCGCTATGGCCAGTGTGCTTCATTTGATACGAGGTGTTACCATTTGGTCCTGGAAGACCCATTTTCCGAGCACATTTTCCTCTCCAATATCTTCCCTGCTAGTAAGGCTCACCCTTTCACGCTACATGATGTGCATATTCATACAGCAAAAAAGTAGCGCAGGCCAAGAGGGTACTTTCAACGCAGATATCATGCATCGACAAGTAATTTGCTCTCAAACGTGCATGCAAATGACCCGTGTTTGACTATATCGCAGATACTGTACAATATGTTCGCGACACCGCGCTGGTCTCAGATTGCAGAAGTGTGCAAAGAATCCGATTGGTCTCACATCTCGATTGTATGATCTGTAGTTTGTCTAGACAGTGTTGTTCTCGCATTCATAAATTGCAACCGTGTTCGTCGTTCCTTTACAATCATGCAGGCCAGCTTTGCCTTGAAACCAACCCGAACCCTTTGATAGGAAAACTACAAATGTGGAATAAAGTCGGTCCAGGCTACTGTATCGTATATGCCAGGATCTCCTAGCGATTGAAAGCTCATCAATATAAGTACAAGTAATGTAAAGCGCCCAACAATATACATCAAAAGGCTGATGAGTACAGCTAAAAATGCGATGTCCTCACCAAGATTGTTCCAGTGGTCCCGCCAAGAACGGTTCATTCGAAAATGGTCTAGCCAAAAATGGCCCAGCCAAATGGCGTAGCCATTCAGCAGAAAAATAGCCAACGGTGCAAATACTATCGCAAGGGAAGCTGCACGCCATAGTATCTGCTCTGTGTGCCCCTGGAAGAAAATATTCCAGCCCAGACAATGTATCCCTCCGAACACTGCCCCACTGAAACATCCAATGAAAAGTACAACGATTCGATGACGGTGGGCACTATCCACATCATAGCCGCCTATAGACGGAACCCGACGTGAATGGACAGCATGGGGGGAATTGAATATGCCAACACCCATAAGACCGGGAAGTGAATAAACATAACTCAATAAAAGATCAACCAAGTTTTCAGGAGAGAATATTGTATCTACTTTGCTAGAATGCAGACGAATTAGAACGATTTCGAGCAAGAATATTGACGACATACTCGTAGGCTAATTCGCTTGGCGGAGAAGTAGTTGCTTTCCAATAAACAACATAAGGGCGTCCTACATCCTTTGGCTTCTTCCACCAAAAGCCATAGGCAATGCATGTCAGGGCAGCTACAGCGAGGGTCTCGAGTTCAAGCAGCGTCATGGGGAGGTTTTGAACGTAACGGACGACAAGCTGGAGGACGAACCATCCCAGCTGAATGATGGCGACGCCTTTGGATAATGCGTCACCCTTACTTCGATCTTCTATGTCTGCCTTCATGATGACGGGCATTTCCACGGATCCCTCACGAACAAAGCGCTCAAGCTCATTGGGTCGAAGAGTGGCTCGCGGCACGTCATTGACATAGAGCATGTATCCACCCATCCATGCAAAAAAACCATGCGTCACTGTCCACTCTGAGACATTCATTGAACAAAGTTAGTTATCACACGGAATGGCCAGGTAAGGAACCGACCTCTAAAAGAGCGACTTGCAACATGTGGAGCGCCCGGATGTGGGCTGTTTGTTCTGTCCGACAATGGAATTTCACTAAGGAATGTAGCTGCGCTCTCTCCCGTATCTGGATGGTCGCTGCGGGCCTGATGAAGTTGCGCACCAAAGGCATCATTGAAGGCCAATGCAGTGTCACGAGCACTTAGAAACTGCACTGTGGCCCAGGTGATCATGAGTTCTGGGGCGATTAGCGCCATCGTCATGATGCCTAGGCGCCGAGAGAAAACAGCAAAATTGCCCTCGTCCATACCCGGGATGTTTGGGTGAATTGCAGTCCATGTGCATGCGAATAGAGTCGCAGCGCAGCTCCAAATGATGTCCCATAAGGATCTGGTGTTGTTGCTGGATGGAGAGTCGCTGACGTCGAGTATAGTGACACTGGTGCCATTGAGGCTCGGTAGTGAGGAGCAAACAAACGGGATGTGTAGCAGTAATAGTATAGTCAAGGGTAAGAAGGTCATGATGAAGTTGAGGGCATACGTCTGCGTGATCTGCTCCTCTCTAAGTTAACGATGCGGTCACACGTATGACAAGCCAGGATTAAGCGCCAAGGGCTCATGCCTCGAATATACCATAGTTGGATGCTAACCTAGGGTCCTCCAGGGACGGCGATGTCAGCTCAACGAGAGCGATAAGCTTGCGACCAAAATGGCATTTTGATTTAGCTTGTCGCCCTCTGGACCAATCACCTTGCTCGCTGTGTCGATTAGTGCTTGGCACCACTCCGAGGCCGACGATTCAAACTCGCGCGTCCGTCCAGAAAGGTAGCCTCATGTTCAGTATGACAGACGAAGTCGCTGCATTAAAAGTGAGCATGTTAGTACCTGGTTACTACCAGCCGCGGAGGTTATGCGCGTGAAAGCAGATGTTCCCTGTCACTGCTGTCAACACCATTACATACACAAAATTAATCGGAAAGACCCGTTAGCGCTTCTTTCTGCTCGGACGGTCCATCAACTGTTCTGCAACGAATATGTCGTCGGCCCCCCACTATTTACGGGCCCTCTTTCACCATCATAGTGCATCTTGCATAGTAGTCTACCTTCACTCTTGTGGACCTGACCTGTGGATCTCTCCAACCAACTGATAATATGCAAGGCAGGCCGCCCACCCTCGCAACTCACCGGCACCTCTCTATCTTTGGGCAGATCCACGTTCGGGCCAGCATGCGCTTCGCTCCTTCATCCACATACTTAGAATTTTTGTTCTTCAGGTTTGCACATCTATTTGTTCCAAATAATCTCTTCTCCACGAGCGTCTGAGCGACGCCCAAAGATAAGCTGAAGCCTACATGCCGAGTAGCGTCTAGGGTCTAATTAAGGGACTGGCGAGTCCAAAGTATACAGCACGATGCGCCCAGGAGAAAGACTGCCTATATATGGGATATTAAGTGTGACGGGCTGAACATAGTTCAATCCTTGCTTTAATGCAACCGGCCGCTACTTATCGAAAGCAAATCAGATGGTAAGCTATGGATTTGCTGCCGTTCTCGGAAACCTAACTACATATAGTGATAGCATGCTTAAACGTTACTTTTAGCTCACTTCTGAAATTCTCCGGCGTTCTCCTGCTTCTTACTACTAATGCAGCACGTACTACGTGAAATATGACGAACCGCATTGTGCAGTGGCTAGCCGGTCTCATAGCCTCGGAGGTTGTTTCATTGCGGGAAACGACATGATGGACATTGGTTAATGATTCTCCAAGAACTTGATTGGATACGACTCGCAGCACCCACCGGACTCGTGGTCATAGTATTTATGATATCACGATGTGATCTTCTCGTCGGTTCAGAAATACACAGTAATGGAGTTTCGGTGCGCAAATATATCCAGTGGCGCTATACAGGAAATTGAAAATTATAGTACTAGGGACGATTCCTCAAGCCTTAATGGCAACCTTGATGCATAAATATGATAACTATCTGACGGAACTCCTCATCACACTGAGCACGCACCTGAATCTTCGATCATGCAACAGGAATTCTCGGTGAGTACCATGGACATCGTCGTCGAATGATACCTTCCATCTATCACAAGTTGACAATTGCAGATGCAGATGCAGCTTGACGCTCACCAACTGAAAGCAGAGTACCGATGTGGACATTCAGTGCGTCGCTCTGCCGTGTACTCTCAATGTGACCTTATTGACTTTGCAGGTGTAATTAAATGTCAATGTGGAGACAGACAGCGACGCAAACGATAGTCCACTTTGATGTTCTGTAGTTCGATCCCTGTGCTAATGACACCCTCACGATCTTTCACAACATCTATTTTGTATTGAACATGTGTCAGCATCGCAGCTATCTTACATCGCCTAACATGTCCTACACACTCACTTTCTACGAATGCGCACTACCGACGTGAAAGTCGCTCAGGCCTTGCTTGCTGTGTCTCTGGGCTGCGAGCCCCTCGGCGCCGTTTATCAGTCAACATGTCGCGGGTATCTCGATAACAAGTGGCAACTCAATAACAAAATGTTCGACCAACAACCAGGCTGAGAAACTTGAACAATATTAATAAACATCTGGTTGCTCTACCGGCCAGAGTTGTAAGAGACTGACTGGCATCCTCAGGAAGGTGTATAGGATTAAAAAATGAGTCAGATATCACAGAAACGGCAAACAGATGAGAAAGTTATCCAAAGCAATGATTCCAGCAAGAGGTACCAAGTCCACAATCATGATCGTGGTGTAAGTAAGAGGGAACTAGTAAAAATGTGGAATAAACCTGGCCCACGATACTGTTTCGTATACGCCAGGTGGTGGCGATCGTAAGCTTGATACTTAAGTACAATTATTGTAGCGCGTGTAGCAGCATATATGAACGCGATGGTAGCCACAGCAAATTTCACAACCCAACTGTCAGGGGCAACATGCAACAATATGACCCAGCCAAATATCACAAGAAAGGGTACCGATGCGAACGCTATGACAATGGAAGCCACACGCCATATCATCTGTTCTGTGTGCCCCTGAAACAAATAATGCCAGCCCAAAAAATGCAGTCCTCCGTATATAACGGCACTGAGGCATCCAAGGAAAAGTGTAATGACATGATTACGATCATGACGATCATGATCATCATAGCCACCTAAAGACGGAACCCGATGTTCTCGGATGGTACGGGGAGAAATGGTTATGGCAGTGCCCATAAGACTCCTCAAGGGATAAATGAGAACGATAAGATGATTTTGCCAGCCATTCGAGGTGAATGCTGCATTTTCTTGTCTAGAATGTGGGTGAATAAGAATGATTTTGGGCAAGAATATTGACAACATACTTGTAGGCTAACTTTTCGCTTGACAGAGGGGTAGTTGGTTTCCAACGAACAGGATAAGGACGTCGTATATCCTGAGGCTTCTTCCACCACAGGCAATAGGCAATACAGGCCAGAGAAACTACAGCCAGGGTGTCGATTTCGAGAAGGGTTGTGGGAAGGTGCTGGATGTAATGGAAGACAAGCTGGAGGACGAACCACACCAGCTGCAGAATGGTGATTCCTTTGGATAGTGCGTCACTCTTACTTCGACTTTCTATGTCCGCCTCCACGATGTCAGGTATATCCACATATCCATCGTGAACGAAGTCCATAAGTTCCTTGGGTGTAAGAGTAGCTTGTGGCTTGTCACCGCAGTAAAGGATAAATCCACCCATCCACGCGAAAAAACCATGTGTTACAGTCCATCCTGTGAGACAAACGTTGGACGAAGTTAGTCACCGCACTGAAATGCTGAGCAGGTAACAAACCTCTAAAATCGCAGCATTCATCACGCGGAGCGCTCTGATGTTGACTGTTCATGCTGAGGGGCCAATGAGGTTGCGCAAAGTCCTTTGCAGCGGTAAGGGCACTTAGAAATTGTATTGTAGCCCAGGTGACCATGAGTTCTGGGGTGATCAGCGCCAGGACCATGATGTATAGGCGACGAAATAAAATAGTCGTTCTTCCCTCGTTCATACCCGGAATGTTTGGGTAAATTGCAGTCCATGTGCATGCGAATAGAGTTGCAACGCAACTCCAAATGATGTCCCACAAGGTCCTGGTGTGACTTCTGGATGGAGAGTCACTGGCATCGAGTGTAGCGGTATTAGTGCAATTGGGAGGCGGTAAAGCACAAACAAATGGAATGCATGACAGTAAGAGGATAGCAGCCAGGGTGAACGGTAGGAGGGCCATGGTAAAGTTGAGAGCATAATTCTATTCGTTCCGCTCCTCTCTTTAAGGGTGTGTCGAATGTATGGCAAGCGAGCATGGTATATGTGAATATGTTGGGAGATCAGGGGTAGAAGTGGCACAAAAGTGCCCGACACATGCATGAATCTCTGCGCACTCGGATTGATAGGACAAGGAGGGCTGCCGGCTCCACTGCTTGCTGGAAGACTACAATGTGGATCCTGATTACTCGCCCTTGCCTTGCCCTTGTCTGCCGTGACGAATGTAATGGAGGGGTGAGGAATCTACCAACAAGAAGGCAATAATATTAATGTGACCGCGGCCACACAGGCTGACTAGTAGCGCTGACTGAGTGACTGAGTACTAGGCGCTGAACGACTTGGTAGTGCACGTGTGCACATCGGAGTTGAAATTAATACCAAAACAGTAATCCCAGTGGTGAGTTATGAACTTCATGCATCATGACTCACGGGCGTAGTGCCCGCTACAGACCACTACAGACACGCTAGATGGCCGCAGCGATCTGTCAGCAACAAACGTTTCAATGCTCGGATACCACAAGCAAGCTGCAAATGAATGTCAGATTGACTTCCGATCGTCCCGCTATGCGAACGCAAGCCCAAGCTTTGGCACTGCGGCTATGATCGATGTTGCATCAGAGCAACCAGGTAGCGGCGAAGTACAGTGATGGTGGTATGGTTTAGCGCTGAGACGCGAGGTTGACAAGCCGGGAGATGAATCTTTGTCGTGAGGTTCTATCTGCCGCAGCATCACTGATTAGTAGTTATTCTCCACACCACGGCCACTTCCACGCCCTTGTCTATCACTTAGGAGTCTATTCTTTACATATGTTCATCATATGTGGTCACAGCAGTTGCACCCTGATCCCTGCATTAGCGTGTCGCACTTCAGGAACGTCCAATTCGACGAGAGACATCTCGTTACTACTTGCTCCTTTGAGCGTTGGAGCGGTGTATCTGCGACTGTGTGCCTGCGTGTCGCGAGCAAGGCAAAGTGGTGAAGAGCACTACGCTACGACAAAGCCCGAAGGACGCTGAGTGGCTGACTAAGCTACGGTGCTACCCGGCTGCTACTACGCTCCTACCCCCGGGGTCCCCTACTCCAGCGTATTGAAATTGAGAGAGTAAAAGAACACAATAACATTCTAATTGTGAACCAGCGGCGCACAAGATGGTATACTGTGACTCTCATAAGAGTCTCGCGCCTGTGGTTCTTGAAGATGATTGTGCCGAGAAACACATGGACGTGGATGACCATGTCATTTCCTGACTATGCATTGAATGCAAAACTGTCCAACCTCCGACCCTTTCCCTTCGCTAGTTCAATTCCAAGTCCAACCCTATTCCACATTGTCATGGCTACCCCATGCCCCTCATTACGAAGCGCGCCGGGTAATTTTATATATTATTTGATGCGATGTATCCTCACAATACTTCGAGCACGCATGAATCAATATTTCAGTCCCCGACTGTGAGTGGTGGGCTGACACGTACACCGCTCCATGAGTATTGATGCCTCGTTTATGGCGTGGGTCGATCGGAAAATATGTATTGGACCTACAGTGGTATAGTGATGTCGAAGCAGAAGTTCTGGACGTGGATGGAGGTTGGGGGGGCCCATCCGTGGCAATGTAGCATCGTAATATCGAAGAAAGGGTAAAGGTTCTTTCAGGGAAAGGTATACAAGAGATCGATCTCGACGAAGACCTGCAGTGTGGTTGCAGCACAGCAGCGCTTATGACCTCGATTGTAGATGTCGACCGCTCGCAGTCCCGGCATTCAATATTCACAATCGAGAATTCCGGAGATACACCGTGTTCCCGCACATAGCATCGCGTTCAAATGCTTCTCACCCCTATTCATGTGTGTAACACGAGGAAAGTGAAATATGTCTGCGCAATGAATAATGGACCCAGTAGCGTTAGGTACATTGTACACCGATACAACAACGTGACCTGCATCATGTCTGTAATATTTCTTGCGGTAAGCAAACAACTCAGATAGGAAACAGAACACACACTAAATTCATCCAGATCGCCTCCCTCCAATTTTTTGGCGAGGGCTCTTTAGATCTAAAAAGATAACGGTTAACCCTAGTCACAAAGAACAACGATGGAGGACGTCACACACCCCTCAGTATCCATGTCCCCTGTCCCGGACTTGAAGTCCATCTCGCTTGGTTTCACCAGGGGTACCTGCATCAGAAATTTCGCAGATAGATACAATACCGGGAACAGCGTGACAGGCAAATACGTCGTCACGAACGTCGCATTAGACCAATTCGCTTTCAAAAAGACTTGCCATCCGCTGAACTAAGATCATAGTCAATAATTCTAGGATATCAAGACCAGCTTAATCATTGCACACTCACCAGGAGAGTCGCCAACGATGATGCAATCACCCACCACGATGCATATGGCTGGAGTCTCGAGGCATATGGTAAACGTTTCCTGTCATACCCTTGCGCCAATAATCCCTGGTGGAACCTAACGTAGGTCACTCCGATACAAAACCATGCCAAGAGTCCCGTGGTGGCAGTCATGTCTGCAAACCAGGTAAAAACGATGCCGGAGCTGGTGTTCACAACCATGTATGACAAAAGGGAAAACAAGGAGCAGAAAATGACCGCCACATATGGATGGCCTGAACGTGACGTGCGCAAGAAAAACTTCGGAGCATTCCCGGTGGCAGCAAGGCCATCTGTGAATTAGAAGTGAGAACACGAAAATCCGTGCATTTCTGCACGTACATAGGCCCCTCGATGATAAATATAAGTCGCTTGAAGAAGCGGACCATGCAGAAGTCAGGATAGTCGCATTCAAAACCTGGACCTGGTCTTATTGAAGGGAGCCGAGACGAGCATGGAAGGACATACCGAGGGTAGATATCTAATTCCAGCCCGATTGATAGCAATAACGAACGGAGATGATGAGGCATTGGAAGAGTCGAGACTTAAAAGAGGATCATCGGAAGGGACGAGCAACCCAATGATGAAAACTCCCCCGATGTAAAATAAGAGAATTCGGATGTATACTGTCCGTATCGCCCGCGGCATGGTGTATCGAGGGTTCTTCATCTCTGCAGCTGCCATCTGTAAGCGTAATGATGATAAATTTCGTGTCGATGATAAAAGAGAGCCACGTACAGTGACAACCTCAGTTCCAATGAAGGAAAAGGCAGCTTGGATGAGTACACGGACGAATCCTAGAAACCGTCCTTTAGCTCCAGCTATTCCATCGAACTGTACAAATGGTCCAGGATTTCTCCAGTATCGAAATCCAATACGATCATGACTTGGGCCACCTCCGAGGTCAAGCACAATGCCAAGAATGAGAAGCCCTGTTATTGTGATGACTTTGACGGATCTAATCGATGATGAGTCTATCCAGAAATCGAAGCAAAAAAGGCTGCTCACGCAAAGATAAACTCCATTTCTCCGTAGGTCCCTGAAGATCATATTAACATATATGATTGGCATTTGTTGAAGCAAGGGACTAACCAACGCCAAAAAGATTGATCCCAACAGCAACGATCAGACACATGGTGATCCACACAGCATTGTTAACTCCAGGGTTCCAATAGTCAAGGAGAGTAGCGGCAGCTGATAACTCAGCTTCACCAAGTGTAAGATTGGTTCAAGTTGAATACAAGAAGACTTCACCGCATGGTCGTACTCACCAGGTATCGTAAACTGACACGAAATTAAGCCATAAGGATCCTTCAGCCATTCACAGCGATGCGGCATCTTACCGTCCAACAGTACCAGCAATTCCAACCCATTGCAAAGGAGAAGGCTGGATCAACAAATCTTTCCGCATGTCTGATGTGACCGCCTGGAATAGGAAGGAGAGCAATCATTTCCCCGACGGTTATCTGTTATGTAACCGGTAAACCGAGAACACAGAAGCGCACCAAAGACAAACTCACCATAACGCAGTAGCACATCGTCCCCATGAAAGTGTACCCGAGTAAAAGTCCCACAGGACCACCCTCCATCAATGCTGTCGCAGTGCCTAGAAATAAGCCCGTACCAATAACGCCTCCAATGCTGATGCCAAAATTGTGAGACACACGTATGTGTTGAAGATGATAACTTGCCTGATCATAGCAACATGACGCCCCTTCAGGCGTCGTTGAAGTGGCGTCGTTGGAAGCAGGACAGCGGTGTCAAGCAGTTCATTGTGTTCAACGTCATAGGCGTTGGTAAGCACTTTTGGCGTCATGTCTGTGAAACCCAGAGGTACCATCGT
Source organism: Suillus americanus (assembly GCA_016695465.1). Lineage (NCBI taxonomy): Eukaryota > Fungi > Basidiomycota > Agaricomycetes > Boletales > Suillaceae > Suillus > Suillus americanus. The sequence continues at coordinate 132,942 of MU177978.1, read as the reverse complement.
TCCTGCACGAACGCCTGTGGATGTTCCCTGGACTTGAACAATCACTACACCTCATATTAGTAAAATTTTAACGGACACCACGGAATCCCCACGTGTATAGCCGCTTTTGACGCATCAAACAATTCTGAATACTGGCGCTGATCAGGGATTAGGCAACTTGAACGTCATATATGGCCTGCATCGGTACGACGTGGGAGACTCCCTACATGCGGCAATGTTATACATTGGATATCGTGAAAGTGTTTTGAGGCATGTACTAGTGGACTGTCATGGTATAACTGACGCAAGCATAGATCGGCTCATTGACCAATGCAAATAGACTGCCAAGCAGTTTCATATATTGGACATCTGATGGGCTTTAGAGCAACAAATCAAACTTTAGATCATGAGCGCATGTTCAAGAGGAGTCTGAGACAGATCATTGGATAGGCACCCTACTGAAGACCCGACCCCGAGGATTGCTAGGATATTGATACTTTCCAGAACAGATCGCCGGAAGGCAAAAACACACCGGGCGCAAACTATCTTCCACACCGATGGAATATTGCACCAGGAAGATGCGAAGACTGATGTCCATCCTGTGAAGGCATCAGTTTGATCTGAGCTACAACTGACCAAACGATTCGAGCATACAACCGACCTCTAAAATTGCAACCTGCAGGTTGCAGTGTTCCTCTAACGGCTGCGCTGGAAAGAGCTGGGTGAATGATAACTGCTGGGTCGGAGTGGGATGATCTGCTGGCAATCAGCCTGATCAGAACTCAGCGCTCAAGCTCACCGATATCTTGACTGTGAATAAAATTATCATGGGGAGCGCTTGCAGGAGAAGACATGCAGCGCTGATGAGGGCATTGGTGAGGAGATTGACGAGGGCATGGGCGATGACCACGAATTTTTATAATGTAGTTTTCCATGTAACGATTAATCTTGCACATGATGTTACAGATCGAAGGGTTCGAGCATTAAATTTTCCTCTGAACTCACCTGCAAGTCAGCGGGACCTTGAACTTGGACTTTTCCTCTGGGCGTACCGCCGCGGCGGTCTCGGGGCGGTCATGAAAATTTAATTGAGACAGATAAGTATAGCCCTGTACAGAACTACAAAGCTAGAAACTCTGCATGGTAGAAACTCCTAGAGTGTGCACGCTGCTAGTTGGCAGTGTGCTTTGAAGCTAGAATGCTTTTGTTGAAAACAGAACGGTACAACACTTACCACCGGCACCGCCCGAAAGACCTGCTTACACAGCAACAATCAACGGACTAGCAGCTTAGATGCGTTTGATTCACATAATGGCCCATGGGCTTACGACGCAAATTCTAGTACCCGTTGTTTACTTATTCTCCTCATTATTGTAACTCTCTCGTCACTTACAATCCCCCACCCACTGCTACATCATGCAATTTAATTCTTGTACAATTTGCATTCCTGACCTTTGTTTGGGTGGTATCATACCAAAATTGCTGTTCATTTACCCATTCACCCAGCAGCTCAATACTTCAAGCTTCAGTGCCCAGCCTGAGAGCGCTAACGCTCGGACATATCCCAACCTCCCGATCCCATCCGCAATGGTCGAAATTGGAAGTAGAAGCACATCAACTTGCCTGTCGAGACATAGCCTAGGTGGAATTCAGTCAAGCCGGATTTGATAGTCCTTTCAATTAATAATGTTCTTTTCTCTCAAGAGGTTCGCATTTTAACGTCTCATTCGAGGAAGGTTGAGCTCGACACTCACTGGTTGCCTAGTCTCCGTAGACAGTCTTTGAATGTAGAAGACCCGCCCCATGCTCATATGTAGGGTTCTTCCGCAAGTCTGTCATGTCCTTAGAGACGTTTGTTCACAACTCCCCCTCGATAATCTTTCCCTCACATATCCGCCGAGATTACTCTGCTCGTTCCGATCTGACCGGTTGGACACTGTTGCTGGGCTTGCCCGGGTATCATCGTTGCAAACGTGAAGATTCCTCTCAAGGCCAAGAGTAGCTTACATTCGAGTGTCGAGTGTTGGATTGACTTCCGATGGCGTAGGTGGCTCCAGTTGATGATCTGGTGTCACAGAGGAATGATAGGTCGTGGCGAAGTATAGCAAGAAAGGTATGTCCCATACAGATTTACCGAGGGACAGAAGTAAGTGATATGACAGCACAACAGCTCATTGGCCTGTATTCCTATGTCGACTCCCTCACGGCTTTCTTCACTGTGTTTCACTACTTCACACGCACTGCCTCCCTATTCGCGAGTTTCCGACGTCCGTCATAGCTTGATCACGCTGTAAATCCATGTGCATGAAGGTGTTCCTGTTATGTCTTACCTTTTAACCCATACATGACACGCATGACAGTTCACCTCGCCATCTATTTACAGCCCTTGACACCATTCCTTCTTTCGATTTTAGTTCTTTGGCCGCTTTTCTACAGGATTTAAATGATAATTCAATCGATATCGGCCCCAAACTGGAGTGATGATCAGATATTGCTGGGTCGTATCAGTGGCTTCACAGACGATCGCCTAATATTACTGCTGGCCAGTGCATTTTCGTGGATACATTTGATGGTCACTATTCATTTTGCGATGCGGCCACCGAGTCGACTAGTTCATTTTGTGTCATGTGACATTAATTTTGTGATTGCGCCACAAGCATGTCAGGCTATTTTGTTAGTACAGTCATCTGGAATCTGGATCCTGCGCTGTATTGGGGGGAACGGCTGTCCTACTTTCTATACTAGGTGTGTCTAGATCTTAGACATCCTTAGACCCTAGCGCCGCTGTGAAGATTCTCATCGAACGGAGATCCGGATCTCGCCCCCGTCAGGCTCAGCCCGAGGTGCTACATATAGTCATACACTCAGATCCAATGGGCTCCTACTTGCGCACCACCCCACAGTACGTCACTCATTCAAGATGCCATCCCATCTCTCACCGGTGCTGTTCGATTCATCAGCTGCTCGTATTAGCATCTTTCAAATCTCGAACTCACTAGGCACTGAATTGTTGGATGACTACATCAGACTCGTAGCAAATCAGAAGGTTGGTCAATATCCCATCTTCCGGGTTGTACATCCTGATTCGTATGACATATAGCTTCGGACTGAATTATTCGTTTTGTCGTTTTTGCTCAAAGACCGAGTTTATCCTGCTGATCTTTGGGAACTGGTTGGAGAGCGCAGTATAGAAGCGAAACAGGAGGAAACATTGCGATTGCATCAGAGCGCCTGTACTGGTGGAGATGACGGAAGTCATGCAATTGTAGAACGACTTCTCATAGAAGAGAGGAGGAAACGGTGTCAGATAGAGGTGTCTTTGTACAGCCAGGCTATCGAGCGCCTCGAGCAATACCGGACGCGTGAGTTTCTTTGACTTTGGGATGCGCATGTGTGGTCTAACCTTCTTACTCTGTAGCATTAACACGTCTCAACGATCCGGCCAAGCGTGAGATCAGGACGCCCTCAGCAACATCGAAGAAAGAGGTCACACCTTTGGCCTGTCCGATAGCTACGCAAAAGATGTGTGAAACTTGGTTAACGAGGAACGACGCCCACCTCATCCCAGCTGCAGAACCTTTCATTGAAGATCTTTCACCTTTGTTTGACACTACTGGGTCAATACTGGATCAGTTCACCACACAGAAAGAAAAGTCGAAATCCGCCATTTTGAACGTGAGTACTGTAATAATCTGTTTAGTTGTGCTCACTCGTCGTCTACAGCATATCACCCCTTCATTGCCCCTCTTAAGCACGTGGGTCACCGCTAGAGCCCAAGAAGTCTTATATGAGGCGTTCAAAATAGAACTGGCCAGTCAGGCGGATTTGATGGCGAAGTCCTTCACGAACAAGCGTGAGAGCGCCTATATGCGCCCTCTTGAGTGCGATTTGTCCACATTGCAAGCAAAGATGCGCCGAGCGGAGGCCGAGATAGAACTGTATACGCTTGCGATTGAAAATACCCATGACTTCAACTTCTCTGATAACAGTGGGTACAAATCGATCATGTTTTCTTTGTCATTACTAATGCTATCCCAGGTTCATCAACGTCCTCTGATCAAAGTATTCTGCTGCCTCTGCCCAAGGAAGTATGTCGTCACCGGGAGGACGTCGACGATGACACCGACGAGGACTACCGATTTTGGTAATGTAGGTTTTCATGTAATGGTCCATCCTGTGAAGGTACATATTAATGTTAGTTGCTACTAATCGAAGGGTTGGAGACCTCTGAACTTTTTTACTTGCAGGTTGGTGAAAACGTAGATTTGCACTATTCCACTGATCGTAGGCACCGCGGTCCCGGGAATTTATGCATAGAAATCGAATTGAAACAGATAAGTACTGCCTCATAACCCTGTCTCCCAAGGAGAAACACGAACGTTCAGCTGATGTACGTGATCATTTTGATGAGAGAGATGGAACCAGGGTAGTATAAACATACCGGCTTGCTGTTGACCCGGTCTGGATCTGACAGTGCTGATACGGTCATTCCACTGTTGAATTCCTGTGTTATAGATGGCGGAACTCTATCGTAGCGTGTCCGTATGTGACAGACAATATTGGTATACACTCCTCGATTTACCACAACACTCTTCCGAAACCTCATTCATTTTTGGTTTTGATTTTCATATATATATCTTTCTCTGCTCGAGATCTCGCTGACGGAGATTGATTTGTGTTAGGCTTGTGGTTTCGATAACGATACTTCTCGCTCGTGCCCATGTACCCATAATGCGAGGTATGATATGGCTAGTTCCAGTTATTACCACTGAGACTGCATACATTACAGGTTTGATGTTTGAATCCGACCTCAGTGACATTGTGAAGCACTGGTGCGAGCCCAAGCACACCCATCAACATGTCTTGATTCAGGATCTTGCCTCAAGGCCCATCCCTGTTCAGCACGGGTGTCTACCTGGTTTGTTGTCGGCCCTTACAGTTCTCTCATGGATTTTGCAGGATCACAACGTCAGGCGGGTCGTGGTCGCAAACGAAAGCGCACCCTTACAAGATTGCTGCCATCAAGCCCGAGAATAGTCACATCAGGACCTCAAGAGCTCAAATGCGATAACTACGAGCTCATCAAAGAGAACTTGAAGCGACCGAGGCAAAGTCACGACAGAGGGCCAAAGCAAAATTGACTTGAATATGTATTGTAAGTTTGATTCTTTGTCTCGCCATAGAAAGCCAGTGAAAGCATAGATAGTGCTGAACGAACGCCCCATTCATATCTGCGTTCCATTGACAGAGTCACAGCAGGAGGACACTTGAAGCGGAGGGCTTGCGGTACACTGAGATGCTAATTAAATGTGCATAAGTACTGGTGCTGGCAATGAGGTCACGGTTTAAAGGGTTGATTCACGTCCATGTGAAGCGAAGCGTCAAGTGGACTTCTAGCTGTTAGCGCTTTAACGGTTGTTCGACGATGTGTTTGTAGCAGTATATGAGTATACAAATTCTCTGTCCTTCACAGTCATGTAACACGGCCGGTTTTACCAAGAAACTAAATAACCCGAACCGTGCTCCGAGTCGCATCTTGGATTCCAGCGCGAGGCAGTAGTTCACAATCATGATCGCGATATAAGTAAAAGGAAACTACAAATGTGGAATAAGCCTGGTCCAGGCTACTGTCTCGTATATGCCAGGAGGTAGCGATCGAAAGCTCATCAATATAAGTACAATTAGTGTAACACGTGCAACAAGATATATAAAAGCGCTGGCGAATACAGCTAAAAATGCCAAATTCTTGCCAACACCGCTCGAACCGTCAGACCAAATGATATAGCTAGCCAATAGAAGGATAGATACCGGTGTGGATACTATCGTAAGGGACGCCATACGCCATAGTGCGTGCCCCCGAAACAAAATATTCCAGCCCAGACAATGTATCCCTCCAAACACTGTCCCACTAAAACATCCAATAAGAAGTATAATGATTCGATGGCGGTAGGCACTGTCCTCATCATAACCACCTACAGATGGAACCCGATGTGAATGGACAGCACCGGGGGAATTAACTGGGCAATCGCCCATAAGACTGAGAACGGGATAAATGTAACGCAACAAATGGTTACCCCGGTTTTCGGTGGAGAATATCATTACATTTACTTTTCTAGGATGCGGAGAGATTAGAACAATTTCAATATATGAGGATTTGACAACATACTCATAGGCCAATTTACTTGGCGCGGAGACAGTTGATTTCCAATAAACAACATGAGGACGTCCTACATCCTTGGGCTTCTTCCACCAAAACCCATAGGCAATGCCAGTCAGGGCAGCTAAAGCAAGGGTGTCGAGTTCAAGCAGTGTCATCGGAAGGTTCTGAATGTAACGGACCGCGAGCTGGACGACAAACCACACCAGCTGAAGGATGGCGATGCCTTTGGATAATGCGTCACCCTTACTTCGATCTTCTATGTCTGCCTCCACGATGACGGGCATTTCCACAGAGCCCTCATGAATAAAGCGCTCGAGCTCCTTGGCTGTAAGAGTGGCTCGTGGCATATCATTGACGTAAAGCATGAATCCACCCATCCACGCGAAAAAACCATGCGTCGTTGTCCACTCTGTGAGAAATTCGTTGTTAGTTACCACACCGAAGGGCAAAGCAAGCAACTAACCTCTATAAGCGCGACTTGAAACATGCGGAGCGCTCAGAGGTGGGCTTTTCGCTCTATCCGATGTTGGAATTTCATTAAGCAACATAGCTGTAATCTCTCCTATATCTGCACGATCGCTACGGGTTTGGTGAAGTTGTGCACCAAAGACATCATTGAAGGCCTTTGCAGCGTCACGAGCACTTAGAAACTGACGCATGGCCCAGGTAATTATGAGTTCTGGGGCGATCAGCGCTATCATCATGATGCCTAGGCGACGACAGATAACGGCAAATTTCCCCTCGTGCATACCCGGGATGTTTGGGTGAACTGCAGTCCATGTGCATGCGAATAGAGTCGCAGCGCAACTCCAGATGATGTCCCACAATGATCTGGTGTGACTGCAAGATGAAGAGTCACTGATGTCGAGTGTAATGACACTGGTGCCATTGAGACTCGGCGGTGAGGAGCAAACGAACGGGATCTGTAACAATAATATGATAGCCAAGGGTAAAAAAGTCATGGTGAAGTTGATGGCGTACGTCTGCTCAATCTACTCCTCTCTTTAAGGGTGCGGCCGCACCTATGCCTTGAGGCTACCATACTAGCTTGTTCATAGTAGCCACTGGCAGGGTATCTGCAAAACCGCCGAAATGAACACTTGACTTACGCGTGTTACGGACGCTCACGAACGCTTACGACTTCAGTAGCGCACTCTGAAGATAACATGGGCTTGATTTGATCTCTAAAATGATATAGATAAAACAGACAGCATGGCACAGTTGAGCCGCAACGAAACAAAAAATGCAACTAGTGCAAGTCTGAGCGCAATGCATGATATACCTGGTCACTGTGATTGTAAGGAGCCGGTGAGTCGACTTATTAGGTGCAATAACGACTAAAAAGGTGCGCGAGCCGACTCTAGCTACATTTCGGCTCCCAGCCGTAACACGCGTAAGTCAAACGTTCATTTCAGCGGTTTTGCAGATGAGCCTACTACTACTACTACTAGAATAGCCGCATTCATAAGCTACGTTGCGCAGCGGCATAGCCTGGACCGCACGACTTGTGTATCCAGGGTCACAATTCAGAGTTAGTACTGTCACGGTGTACCTCTCACTAGTCTGGCGCTTCAGGATTTGCATTGTATGCGACCTCTGTTTATATTCCGTGTATGCAGTGGTCTATCCCTACACTAATCCTGCCTGACTGTTTTCTCGTTTCCGCAGTGAGTATCGCTGCTAGTCTAATGCAGCTGTCATGGCAGATCTGCGTAAGGATGCTCAGTTTGCTTTTGAGATAAGAGACCAATATACTGACGATATCGTAATGACAACAGTTATCTTCTCCCTAGCCGTCAAATACTCTATCACATCAAGCTATAAATTTAATGCGACACAGCTGGAGGCGAATTGCTTTACCTCGTTGGCCGTCGCGATCCACTGTATTGGATAATATGTCTTTTCTGTTTAATGAAAATTTTACGATGGTCTTCCGCAGAAATACACCCATAGTATGGTATTGACAATGTACAGACAAGGAAATCCGTTCAGTGGTCACCGCGCTGTGTTACAATATTTTAACTGAGTTTCTACCAAAATAAGTGGGGCTTACATGGTAGGATCGAACTTTGCACTGAGAACTTTGTCTTCTTCCGAACTGTGGCGGATATCCTGTCGCTGTGAATCAAGCTTTAACCCGGCAAAATCGATCTTCTTCCTCGAAGCATCATCAAGGCGGATGACAATACCTAAGAAGAAAAATGTTCAAGGGTGAAATACACGATGAGTGGAAAATTCTTACTGAAAATGTGGAGAGGAACAGAGGAGGCAACCAAGGTAGGGGTGATTTCTGACATTGTCCTCCGAGTCAATGGGAGTCAATGGAAGAAAGGGGGGATGGATGATAACGATCGCAAAACGTCTGAGATTTGTACGTCATATCAGTGCATGTTTTTGCATACGTTGTACGCACGGTTGAGGGTCTGCAGGGATCTTGCAGGACGTGGAACGTTGGGAAATTACGTTCAATTAATCGTGGGCATACGCAGAGTCGATCATGATGTACCCTGTCATTCTAACCTTTCTCGGTTCCTTCGAACGACTTCAAACCCTGAGCGAAAAAGTCCGGACACCCTCACGTCATTCACAATAATTAACGAAAAGACCCCAGATTCTGTTCAACATCTTCGCCTCAGCTTATTTAATATCGTAGCCGTCACCAAGCAGTATATTGCGATGTGAGCCCGCAACGCACTCCTTGCAACGCATCTGTCAAGTCACACCTCCGGCTTGTATGAATACCCCGTATAGGATGGGGTTTAAACAACTCTATTTTCAATCCACTCAATGAGGTGAGGCGTTTACTACAAAGCAATCGCCGAGGTTCTTTGCAGCCCATTGTACACTAACACAGATATGCGTGCCATCTGGCGTATTAGGGGAACTAGGCCATGCAGACCTCCGACTCCATCACGTTCGCAGACGGGAGTGGATAGTTGCCTAACGCTGCATGGTAGAAACTTCTACAGCGTTGAAACGATGTGCAATGTCGTTCAAGCGACACAAGGGTAACTTGACTCCAAGCCTCTTGTACCATAACTCGCAGAGCACGGAAGCCTCGCTGAATTGAGATTTGGTCTGCATCGAGACTCTTCATATCTAGGAAAAGATAGCTGTGCGTTACTGCTCTGCAGGCTTGTAGCTCACTCAGGCTGATATGCTAATTAAGTGTGTAAGTACTGGTGCCGGCAATGAGGCCTAGGCTACGGTTTTACGAAAGATTGATTCACGTCCATGTGAAGCAGAGCATCAACTGGACTTCAAATTCTCTCTGGTTGCTAGCGCTTCAAGTTGTTCGACGATGTATAATTACAGAGTACATAGGTTGCACAGAATCGAGAGGCTTGATATCATACAACGAGAGCAACGTATGCGAATACTACCGTCATAACAGATT
>MU177978.1:56244-122971 GCA_016695465.1 Suillus americanus | reverse complement strand
GCACCCGCTCTCCGCTGCGCTCCTGAGCGCACGCTCGCGAGCCTCGTGTATCCCGAGGATAGTGGGCATCTTTAGCCTCTCACCCTCCTCGGCGGACATCCGGCTCGCTCGCTTGCATAGGAGCTTATATGCAGGCAAGAGAAGGGACTTGTCGATGTTGTATCTGTCGTACGTGGTGATTTTCTCAATGGGTTCAATTTCGAGTTTCTGGAGCTCGTCGACGGCAAGTTGCTTCATTTCTGGGAATTGCCATGTTGTGGATAGGTCGAGTATGGTGAGCCAGTGGTCTTTTGATTTGCTATCGAGCCTGTACGAGCTGTGTGCAGTGATCAATTACGACGCCTGCGAGATATAATTGTTTGAATTTTTTCTTACCGACTATACCAGACCCATAAGAAGTTCGCAAAGTCGGTGGCGCTTACTTTATCAAGTCGAAATGCGGTGGAATCGGAAGTTCCCTCCTTGGGAGCTTTTGCAAATTCCTTGGCGAAAAATTGCGACTCTCGTTCAAAGAAGTGTCTGTGTACGCAAAATAGAGTGCCTTGGACCTGCTCGTATGTGGCGTTCAGCGCGAGTGAGACATGTAAAAGTTGTGGCGTACGTGGAAGGTGATATCACCGTCTTTGAGATAGTATTCAGGGTGGTGGTGCATTGGGGATATGCCATTTTGTGAGCCGTGTGCCATGGTTGATATGAGAGTTGTGTGAGGATAGTTTCAAAGCTCACCGTAGTTCGCGGGAACGACGCAGCCATTTTATGCGTAACTCGAGCGCTTGAAGGTCAAGATAGCACTGCGATTCGTGAAGGTATCCGGGACGACCATACAGTGACTCACGTAATCCTAGGATTTAGAAGCCTCGTGTTTGTTGATTCGGGAAAGCGTACTTGCGAAGGAAAGGCGAATCATAACCCATTCCGCGGCCAGGACAATCATTGGAGCTCGATGAAGACAATAGCATAGCATTTCAAACGGATCCAGTGCACATGACGTCCACAAATCGAAGTCTGATGCATCAAAGATAAGACAATCCGAACACGAGGCGGTCATATGCGCTCTGAATTCAATTGCTGCGGAGAGCTAGAACTATCGATACGCTCCGAAGGGACAAACTGATTGTTTTTACATGACAAACTTATGATATGAATGTCGTAAGATGCGAGTCAGAATGCAGTGAGTATGCATGTGTCCTGTGCAATCTTCTGCGAACAGCACCATATGCATACTCGATGCCGCTGGCAGGCAGTACAGGCATAATACGTGGAGAAACAGACCAGCAAAGAGGATCTGCATCCCTGGCACTCTAAAGCTGAGACCATCAAGGGCGTTGAAAGAGGTTTAAGCTGAGTCATCGAAGGCATAGCTTATCACCCAAGTGAGGAACTCCTTGTGTCTACCAAACGGCATTATGACACTATTGCTTTTGGTTTACACAAGGAGCTCAGGCGCAAAAATATGACTAAAGTCGTTGTTGAGTCGTTAACGTTGAGCGTGGTGGTGAGACGGACACGGGAAAGATGAAAACGGTACAGTACCACCGGCAACGCCCGAAAGATTTGCTTACACAGCACCTTTCTTGGGACTATAGACGCGCTTGAACCATTGATTACATTCTAATCTGCTTTCGCTCTTTGTTGAATGTTCGTGTTGGATCGACACGTCTCGAAATTCCCTTGTACGGATCATTGCACACGGTTCGCGATATGGATGACCTCAGGATATCTCCCCAATCCGCACTTGGGGATTCCCATTTGATTGCATTGTTACATAACCCCCACGTCCTCTGCGGCTCCACTTTAGCTGTAGTTATTCAACTGACCACGACAGCAACACTACTCTTCAGTCTGGGTAGGCACTTCGACAGTGTATTTCAGAGTACATGACTGAACAAGAATCCAGAGACTAAGGTATCATACAAAGTGGATAACGTATATGACTATTGTTGCGATAACAGACTTGACGAATGTCGGGATGGACAAATAAACCAGAGCTCGCTCCACTCTCTGCTGTCACGAATTTTGTCGAGCGGACAGCCGAACAACCTTTGCCATCTGTCGATCGGTCTCTCATCTTCTCCCCTACATTTCTCAGGTGTCAATGGATTATTGCATTTAGTGAATCGGATTACATACCGATCCTGTGGGTTTATTAGGTTTATTATCATTCTGAGAAGACCATCTTCAATCAGCCACACACTCAATCAAGCCAAAGAATTTTACTTACCGAACCCGGTGCGGACGGCTTACTGGTTCCATTCACATTCGGAGTTGGAGTCTTGATGGTCGGCACTGGCTCTGGTTGTGCCTGCGGCTGCGCGCCCTGTCGGTTAGCGGTGTGACCTTTGAGACTGAATACATCAATCAGAATCTTGTCCAACTCCTCGTCGCCTACATCAGCGGAGGTCGGGCTACGGCACCCGCTCTCCGCTGCGCTCCTTATGGCACGCTCGCGAGCCTCTTGTATGCCGAGGACAGTGTGCAATTTTAGTTGCTCACCCTCCTCGATGGACATTCGGCCCGCCCGCTTGCACAAGAGCTTATACGCAGGCAACAGCAGCGACCTATCGATCTGGTATCTGTCGTATGTGGTGATTTTTTCAATGGGTTCGATGTCGAAGTTCTGGAGCTCATCGATCGCTAGCTTCTTCATCTCTGGAAATTGCCAGACAGTCGAGAGCTCCAGTATAGTAAGCCAATAATCTTTTGGCTTTTTTTCGCGCCTGTATGAGCTGTGTGCAGTGATCAATTACGACATCTGCGAGATATAATAATTTAAATCGATGCTTACGGACTATACCAGACCCACAAGAAATTCGCGAAGTCGGCGATGGTTACTTTATCGAGTCGAAACGCACTAGAATCTGAGGTTCCCTCCCGGGGAGTCTTTGCGAATTCCTTCACGAAAAATTGTGATTCGCACTCGAAAAAGTGTCTATGAACACGAAAGAGAGTGTCTTGGACCTGTTCCCGTGTGACGATCAGTGCGGGCGAGACATAAAATAGGTGTGGCGTACTACGAAGGTAATATTACCATCTTTCAGGTAAAAGTCTGGATGATGGTGTACTGGAGAGACACCGTTATGGGAGTTGCCAGTGTGTGCCATTGTTGATGAGTGTAGATATATCGATGGTTGTCAGTGAGGATAGTTTCAAAATTGGTCGGAGTTCGCGGCCACGACGCGGCCATTTTATGCGCAACTCAGGCGCTCGAGGAACCAAATAGCCACACAGTGTGATTCGTTCGAAGATATCCAGGGACGATCCGCTAGAACACGCACTAACACCCGTGATGCTAGGATTTGGAAGCCTCGTGTTCATCGATTAAGAGAAGCGTTGGGAAGGAAAGGCGATTTTTGACCATGCCATTGATGAAGTTCGAGCCCGATACAATAATCGTACAGCATTTTACGCGAATCCGGTGCATACGAGGCCTACAAATCGAAGTTTGATGACTTAAAGATAAGACAGCCCAAACACGAGGCAATCAGGTGCGTTCGGATCCATTCAATTGCTGCGGGAACTAGAACTGTTGCCTAGAAGAGACGCGCCTAGGATCTGTTACCATGTCGTAAAAGACGAGTTAGAAATGCAGCGACTATGCATGTGTATCCCATATTCCACATAGAATCCCACATACATAAACGCTGCTTCGATTAGGTACTACAGGGACAACACATGGAGAAAAGATCAAGAGAAGAAAGCCTGGCGCTTTGAACTGAGAGCATTGTATTCAAGGGAAAAACCCGAATAAGAGCGTTTGCCGCTGAGTAGCAGAAGCCGCGACCTTGTTCACAAGAGAGGAGCTTCTTGAATTTCCCACATCGCGATAAAGCTACCATTTAGTGGGGAAGAAACAAAAATGGCGTTGTGGACGAGCGGAACAAGGTCAGAATAAACCGGTAACACCCGAAGACCTTACACAGCATTGGAACCTGCTTTCGTCTTTACGTCTTTGAAATTATAGTATGATACGACTCAGTACGTATGTACACCTATATCATCCTCGGATTATTGTCTCCTTGATTTCCATGTGGCCAACATGCAGTCTTCTGCGGCTTCGCTTCCGACGCGATTGTTGGCTGATTAGCACGCCTTATTATTCAACAATCTGCCACGTTCGCTGCTACTGATGGATCTAACAACGATGTGCTTGTATTTTGCTTGTAATCGATTCACAACCCCACCGCCAATTAGCTCACCCCTACACTTGCTTTCGACGCATTGCATTCTGCGAGAAACGGCTCAATGCACCTTTGCGTTAACGCGCTTCCCGAGCATGCTCGACAGCAGAAAGAATGTGGCGAATATCTTTGCAAAGTACATTGTCGACTTCTATCTAGTAGTGTTCTCATCGTTCACCTACGTCATCCAGATTACAACCGTTCATAGCCCCGAGAACAAGATACGAAGACTCCTCTGGCATAGCCGCTTTCGTTGATTTGTGTGGTGCGTTTTCTGTTGCATTTCGGGACGTATACATCTAAAATAGAGATACCCAGCATCGAAAGCTGTTCAAATCAGCTGCAAACCTCACGAAGGCGTGCATAGGTGTTCAGTCATATCCCGGGAGTACTACCGGAGTGCCTCTAGTGGGTAATAAGGCGCCTATATCCATTCCGAATGTCCGAAATATAGAAGCCAACACGCACATCCTGCTTCCTGTGATACAGCGCATATATACAACCCTCTGACGCACACTCGACGTATGTATGCACAATATCCCGCTAGTTTCCACTCAGAGCATCCAGCCACTAAATTGACAATGCAGACTCGCTCGTTCCATATCTCATCGAAGCTCCGATGGCTGACGTATGTACTCGGTCAAAGGACAGAACAGGAGCCTTGGGCCCAAGGAAGAACACGTCCAATGGACACGCGCACTTGCGAGGGTTGGCCAGGCTCCCAATGCATCGACAGTCATCTGCTGCGTATTGCACAGAACCGCATGGGTATGTTAGCGTGTGGTGTGGTGATGGAGGCGCCATTCAGAATATGCATGTTTCATTTCCATATTTCACGAACCCAGATTGACTCGTTCTTCCATTTTTACAGCAAACACGAGATCACTGTACACGGCTGCGCCGTCCCAGGCTAACCCTCGCTAGTTACCAGTATACCATAGAATGGTTGCCAACATTCCGACACGAGCCATTCCGAACGGTATGGGGATTATCTGTAATCGAAGCAGAGTCGAGACTGCATGGATGACTAAGTAAAGGTCTGTATCACATTTTAGGCACAATGATACATCCAATCTTTGAGTCACACGCAAATGTATATAGTCTGGCCATGTACCCTCGGATTCGATAGCAGAATCACACCCAGTCTTTTCCCCACTCCAAGTATGTCTGATATCCCCAGAAAGTCTCCGTCTCACGTCCCAACTGCATTCAAACGTGTTTACCCTGCCTACTTGTATCGAGAATCATTCCTCGTTGAATTCATTGCCAGCCTTACAACAAGATGTTCTTATAACCATCGGTCGTCCTTCATTCAACCTTTCACGTTTGTGGCTGGATCGAAGATGGCGTACCATGTATTCAAACCATTTCGGATGACAAGCCGGGTTCTTTTTACGCCAAAACCAACAAGTGCGCAAACACTTCATTCTCATCGCGGCATTGCCTTTATTTATTTCTAAATTAACAGCGAACTGTATATTATTCGATCAACAACAGCATCGATGGAGGAGCGGAAACATAACACACCAGTATGTTGCTACGTAAAAATTTACCGGCCTCCTCTTGAAGGTTCATCGCCAGGATTATAGCAGATTTGAGCACCAGTCGGCTGATATTACAAGGCGCAAAGGGCGAGTCATCAGGTGAAAATTTGATGCAACGCAAACTATTACTACTCACAATGAGATCGCAGGAACTCACTTTATTGCAGCAGTCACTGGTCCTGGTGCAACTCTCGCCGTCTGGCTGACACGCACTGACAGACATTATGGATGCTGTCAGTGCAACAATAACTGTGAGGAAGGAGAAATGCATTGTTTGTGCGAGATAGTATGAACTGCTGAGGTGCTCGAAACTCTCCGATGTTGAAGGACGGTAGGAGATGAGTTGCTTTTATACTGTCGCGAAATGCGCTTAGTGTTTTGGCCAGGATTCTGTTTGGCGGAATGGTTTATGCGGAACATATCCCTTGGTTATTTCGTGAGAAATTGAGCCAGTGACTGACTCCTGCCCACTGCCAGCAGAACTTTTACGCGTCGCATGTCACAACTTTATTTTCGAGTAGGACCCACATTAATTTAGCCCCACAGTTGATGAACAGATTTCACCTATAGAGCTTGGAAAACAGAAGCACGCACCTGCTTCACTCATTTCCTTGTGCAGTTGGACAAACGGAAAAGATGCGAACTCACCTGGGCATTATTAGTTTTGATGTTTGAATCTGACTTCGGTGTTTTTTGAAGCACTGGCCCAAGCGCGGACATACTCCTCGACATTTCGGTCTCTAAATTTACGCGGGGACGACTTAGCCAGGTTCTAACCATGACCGCTTTTGCGTATGTCCAACGCGCGACGTCGAATGAGCACAAGTTCAACTATTGTGCTTCATTTTAAGTGAGGCCCATCACCATGTTGGTATCGTCGATGACGACTTGTCGAGCGCTACTTCCCAAGCGCATCCGTCTTTGGTAGAAGGTGTGCCTTCTTCACATATCTTCCCTGCCCGCGAGCCTTCGAGTCTCCTTTCGAACCACCATAACTGCAGGGTCATACTGATAGACTTTGCCACAGGTAATAAGTAGATTGGTGTGATGTTCACATGTGTTCGTAAACTCTGTTCTTTTGCATGTACATGTCACTCCTCGATTACACGCGAGCACATAAGTAGATTTTGTCGTCGCATTTCGATGGAAACGTTTGTGTTCACTGATATTGATATTCATTTCACATTAAACCTATCACTAGAGAACATATGGTAGTGCTCGTGTGCCATTTAAATCAAATGGTAGCTCGAACTTGCCCACGTTATCCTCGCACTTCCGATTTTAACAGCGATCCATCAGGTAAGTTATTCCCTGTTAGCATCAATGTAATGAAACTACAAATGTGGAATGAACCCAGTCCAAGCTACTGTGTCGTATGCGCCAGTAGGTAGTGATTGTAAGCTCAGAATTATAAGTACAATTAGCGTAACACGTGCAGTGATATATATGAGAGAGGCTAGTTGTCCAAGAGTAATTCCGAATATTATCCACGGCCCCCAGTAATGCATGATTGCCAGTGTATCAAGCAAAATAAATACCGGTGCACATATTACCACGAGGGAGGTTGCGCGCCATAATATGTGCTCTGCGTGGCTGTGAAAAAAGTAATTCCAACCGAGACAATGTATCCCTCCAAACACCATCCCACTGAAACATCCAATGAGAAGTATGATCTTACCAATACGATACCTAATCAGTGCCCCACTCGGGCCGCCTCTTCCGTAGTCAAGGACGTCGTTCGAGTCGTAGCCACCTAGAGATGGAACGCGACGAGAATGGGCCGCATGGGCAGAAGGTTTTGCCCTAATGCCCATAAGACAGATAAAGGGATAAGCAATATATCTCCTAATCCGCACATAGTATGACTCGGAGGGACGGCTTCCGTTGAAACTTGAGGAATCATCATCAAGAAAGTCTCTATTATTGCTGGAATGCAGACGAATCAGAACAATTTCAGGAAACGATATTGACAACGTACTCATAGGCTAACCGGCCTGGCAGAGTTGCAGTTGCTTTCAGATGAACAATATAAGGACATCCTACATCCTTGGGCTTCTTCCACCACAAAGCATAAGAAATGCAGGTCAGGGCAGCTACGGCCAAGGTGTCAATTTCAAGTAGGGTTATCGGAAGGTTCTGGATGTAACGGGCGACAAGCTGGGCAACGAACCACAGCAACTGAAGAATAGCGATGCCTTTGGATAGTCCATCACCCTTACTTCGATCTTCTATCTCTGCCTCTGTGATGACAGGCAAGTCCACGGATCCCTTACGAACAAACTCTAGGAGTTCATTGGGAGTAAGAGTAGCTCGTGGATTCCCATTGACGTGGAGCATAAATCCACCCATCCATGCGAAGAACCCATGGGTTATTGTCCACCCTATGAAGGGATTGGTTACATGTTAGTCCTGCCTAACTGAAGAGTCCAAGCATATACTGACGGCCAAACTTTGCATATCCAAGAGCGCCTAAACTTATACTTGCTTCTGAAACTTCGCTGACTGAGGTAGCTGCCAATGGGTTCTCTGATATATCTCGCTCATCGCTGTGGGTCGTGGCACTGTGTGCATTAAACGTGTCCGAGTCGTCAAAGTCTCCTGCAGCTTCAAGAGGGATGAAAAACTGCTGCGTGGCCCATGTGATCATGAGTTCTGGGGCAATCAACACTATGACCATTACTAATCACCGTAGATGTGCTCTCTAATGCAACTCGACCATTGCCGTGGGTCGTGGGACGTCGTATAATAAACGCACTGGCATTAAAGTCCTTTGCGGCACCACGAGCGCTGAAAAAACTTCCGTGTGGCCCATGTGATCATGAGTTCTGGGGCGATCAACGCTATAACCATGATGAATAGACGACGGGACGTAATGGCTACTCTGCCCTCGTCCATACCCGGGATGTTCGGATGGATGGCAGTCCATGTGCACGCAAACAAAGTTAAGCCACAGCTCAAGAGAATATCCCACAAGGTTCTGGTGTTGCAGGATGGACAATTGCTAGCATCGAGTGTATGGGTACTGGTATCGTTGAGACCGGGGAGTGAAGCACAAACAAATGGAACAAATAAGAGGACAGCGCAAGGAAGGAGGGTCATCATGGTGGTGAAGCTGAGGACATAGCGTTTGTTCATCCTGCTCTCTGGGGTTTTAACTGGGTTCAAGCGCTGATGCCGTATAGATTGTATTGTCCTACATAATAGAGTACCACTCTGAAAAGGACAGAAATTGAATACAAAAAAAGCGCTGTACCACATTCACCGATGCGCAGTGAAATTGCGGACAGGATTGCACTGCCGAGTGCCAGGCGCCCCAACTGGCTCATGAAATTTGAATTTGAAATGTGGTGAAGGAAGACCGTTGAGCGCAGATTACATTCGGCACATCCCGTAGTGTACTCACCCCATGAATCTAAAGTCAGATAGTCCGAATCTCCGCTATTCGTCAGTGCACGGATCATGTCGCAGGTATGTGTACTGATTGTCCAGTCGTACCTGCTATAACAGCATACGCGTAAACTAACACTTACCTTCATAGACGAAGGAAATGACATTCCTATAGGTTCATGAACTATATTGAATTTGGCTCGTCAACTCAGATAAATTGTCGGACTCACTTCCCGGCGGATGACACGAGTTCCATTATGGTTGAGTCGCTCCCTGCGCTATTCAACACTTCGAGCTTGATTGCTTACTCTCAGGCTGGTCTAGCAATACGAAAGTAGTTGTAATATGCCGTGTAGATGTTGGCGGCGCCTTTGCCCTTGTATCCCTGCAGACGTGTCCATATCTCATCAAAGCTGCGACTCGGACGGGCCGACGTGGCACGTGCTCGATATAAGGTCAGAACAAATCATGTCCCTACAAACCGTCTGACGCCAGAAATTGCCGTTTCAACGCTTAGCCTGACCACCATCAGTGCTCCGCCAACCTCGGTCAGCATGGACCTCGACTCCCTTTCAGCACTTGCCGTCGACCCTCAGGCCTCAGCGCTCAGCTCCCATTCTTCGTCACCGTCACCCCATTCTCAGTTCGCCGCTGGTCTCTCCAGGTATGAGCCACTTGCATTTTCACGGCGTTTGCTGAAGCGCAATGTCGACAAGGGAAACGCCTGCACTGTGTCACCTTGAAGAAATTCCATTTTCTACCACTCAGGAGTTCATTCTTACTATTTGAACGTCATGCGCGCAGCCACAGCGGTTGTGGCCTGACACTCGTATGCCAACCTCCTCATCTTTCTGCACAACACGTCAAATATTCAGCGCAAAGCAAGCGATTCGAAAATCACATGGAGAACAAAAGTGCCCCACTGAAAGCGAATGCTAGGTAATAGCCGTACAGTCTACGTAGTCAAAGCTTAACAGACCAGCGGGTGAATAGAACACTTCAATTCGAATGTCATGAACGTAAGATAGAGTTTCACCTATGTGTGACATGCAACATCGACTAGTATGCACTCTTACTCAATCGAAATCTCTCTCCCGAAGCTCTCATTTGTTTTCATATCTCTCACTGCTCCAGATCCCACCGGTGGTTATCGGGTGGTGATTTCAGTGGATGCTTCCCGCTCCTCAGCTCGTGACGCGGTTTCCCCGTCAAACTCATCATACGCTGTAGTATATGCCTACTCGAGCATATGTTGAAGTTGACGAGTGGTTAGGGCACAGGATGTCGATATGCTTCATTTTAACAATATCGACTCTGTTGATGACCGTCTTGCCAAGCGCATTCGTCCTTGATGGGGGGATATGCTTTCTTGACTTCTTGATATCTGTATTGTCTCCGTGCTCCCTTTCGACCGAGCCGCCGCGGGTCTTGGCACGTCGTGCACTAAAATCATCATTAAAGTCTTTTTGCAGCTGCACGCACTGAAGAACTTCCGTGTGGCGCATGTGATCACGAGTTCTGGGGCAATGACCATGACACACAGGCGAGAGGTGATAGCAACTTTGCCTTCATCCATACCCGGAATATTCGTGTGAATTGTGCATGCAAACAAAGTTACGTCACAGCTCAAGAGAATGTCCCACAAGGTTCTAGTGTTGCAGTATGGGCACTTACTAGCATCGAGTGCATGGCCCGTACCGGTATCGTTAAGACTCAGAAGTGAAGCGCAAACTTGAACCAACGGAACACATACGAGGATAGCGCACAATAGGACGGTCACCATACTTAATGTAAAAAAATTATTGTCCTTTGGGGTCGAAGACCCTATGTCGCACATAGTCCTTTCCGCGGGGGGGTTACTCCTGTTTTAACTATTGTACGATAGTGAAGTTGAGGACATGGTATTTGTTCATCCCTTGCTCTCAAGCTTTAAGGACAAGTCACAGGCTGACTGGGTTCAAGCACCAGTGCTGTACCATATGTCTGAGTGAATTTGCAAGTCTGCCCGTATGTAAGTACAATGGCGGCTTGCTACGTCCAAACTTATCCATACTCGCATCCCCGATTCTGAAGGTGAACCCAGAAGAACCTAGGAGTGCTTTGTTACAACGATGGAATAAAACTACAAATGTGGAATGAACTGGGTCCAAGCCACTGTATCGTATGCACCAAGAGGCAGCGATTGTAAGCTGAGCATTATAAGTACAATTAATGTAACGCGTGCAGCAACATATATGAAAGAGGTGATTATTGCAGCACATATGATAATGGATTGAACTACATCCGAGCCTTCCCATCCTATCCAATATTCAACATAAAGAAAAAGAAGTATCGGCGCACCTGCTATCCCAAGGGAAGCCGCATGCCATAATACGTGTTCTGTGGGTTTCTGGAACAAGTAATTCCAGCCCAAACAATGAATCGCTCCGAAAACCATCCCACTGAAACACCCAATGAGACGTACACTTGTAGCATAATCGTAATTGCTGTAGCCACCCAGAGATGGAACACGACGAAAACGTACAGCACGGGGGGAAACGGATGCCCCGATGCCCATGAGGCTGGTAAAGGGATAGATAAGACGATCAAGACAGCCTGCCACAAGGCCGTGAAAATTTTCCGTGCTAGAATGCAGGCGAATCTCTGAGAGCAGTTTCAGGCCAAAAAAAATTAGACGACGTACTCATAAGTCAATGGGCTTGGCTGACTGTGTGCCTTCCAATGCACAATATAGGGACATCCCACATCCTTAGGCTTCTTCCACCACAAGCCATATGCAACGCAGGTCAGAGCAGCTACAGCCAGAGTGTCGATTTCAAGCAATGTTATGGGGAGGTTCTGGACGTAACGGGCGATGAGCTGGATAACGAACCACACCAGCTGAAGAAGAGCGATGCCTTTGGATAGTCCATCACCCTTACTTCGATCTTCTATCTCTGCCTCCGAGATGACAGGCATGTTCACAGATCCCACACGAACAAAGTAACAAAGTTCATCAGTAGTAAGAGGGGCTCGCGGCTTGCCATCGACGTAGAGCATGAATCCACCCATCCATGCAAAGAAACCATGGGTCATTCTCCATCCTATGAAGGCATCGGCTGTAGGTCAATCCTGCCTGACCGAAGAGTCCAAGCATGTAACTGACTTTGAAACTCAGCAGGTCTGAGAACGCTTGAACTTCTACTTGCTTCTGTGATATCTGATATATATCGATCATCGCCGAAGTACCCAGGAGTCATTCTCCGTTCTATCGAGGCATCGGTGACACTTAGTCCTGCCTGACCGAAAAGTCCAAGCATGATGTAACTGACCTCGAAACACTGCAGGTCTGGGAGCACTCGACTCGGAACTTTCACTTGCTTCCGTGATCTCCGATATATCTCGATCATCGCCGAAGAACCCATGGGCTGTTCTCCATTCTATGAAGACATCAGTTGCATTATAGTCCTGTCCGACCGCCAAGCATATAACTGACCTCGAAACACTGCAGGTCTGGGAGCACTCGACTCGGAACTTTCACTTGCTTCCGTGATCTCCGATATATCTCGATCATCGCCAAAGAACCCATGGGCTGTTCTCCATTCTATGAAGACATCAGTTGCATTATAGTCCTGCCTGACCGCCAAGCATATAACTGACCTCGAAACTCTGCAGGTCTTGGAGCGCTTGATCTTATATTTGCTCCGGAAATGTTACCAAGTGTTCTCCATCCTGTGAAGGGATCGGTCGCATATTAGTCCTGCCTGACTAAAGAGACCAAGCATGTAACTGACCTGGACAGTGGGCAGGTCTGGGAGCGCTTGAACTTCTACTGATGTCACTAAGTGGTATGGCTGTGCGATATGATATATCTCGATCATTTCCGTAGGTTCTGGCACGATGTGCACTAAATTCGGTATTGAAGTCTTTTGCAGCTTGACGGGCACTGAAAAATTGCCGTGTGGCCCAGGTGATCATGAGTTCTGGGGAAATCAACGCTACGACCATGATGAACAGACGACGGGAGGTAACGGCAACCACGCCCTCGTTCACACCCGGAATATTCGTATGGATGGCAGTCCATGTGCATGCAAATAAAGTCAAGCCACAGCTCAAGAGAATGTTCCACAAGGTTCTGGTGTTGTTGGATGGACAATTACTGACATCAAGTGTGTGGATACAGGTGTCGTTGAGGCTCAGCCCGAGTGAAGCGCAAACAAACGGAACGCAAAAGAGGACAGCACAGAGTAGACGGGTCATGGAAAAGTTGGCAGAGCGTCTGTCTATTGAGCTCTCTTTTGAAGGTGAGAGCCTGGTGCCACAGCATTTCACGCGAATCCAGTGCACGCGGCGCGGAGTCAAACATATACAGGAGGTGGTCAATCAGTCATGCGCGGCCTGGTCCATACAATTGCTGTGGGGCGCTAGAAATTTCACCTCGAAGAGATAGACAGCGTTGCCAAGAAAGGTATGATGTGACATCTGTGAGAGCCGACTGAGGTGAATAGAGATTCAGCGAGTATGCAAGTGTATCCTCTTCCAATTCATATGCATACTTGCTGCCTCCATCCGAGTCCATCGTAAACAGATAATCGAAGAGGTGCTCTGAAACTGAGAGCATCCTGGGGAGGAGGAATGAGTATTTTTGCTGAGTAGCAGACTCGGAAGCCGGTTAAAGCGATGAGATCGCTGTGTCTATCAGACTACCACAAATGATCATCATTGTTCGTGTGCGGATAGAGACAAGGAGTAGTACTAGTAGTATGGGCGTGAAAAGACCAAGCAGTTTGGTTGAACAGGTACCGGCAACGCCCGGTAATTAATTCTACTGGTTCCATATCGGGAGCCCTTAGCCCTAAATGCGCTGCCTTCCGAGTCTGCGGGAACACCTTCGCAATGTTCGCATTACTTCGTGTCGCGAGCCTGCTCGACAGCGGGATGCATTTTTCTGCCAAGCAAGTCGTCGTTTCTATGCGCGTGTTTGATGTATTGAAATTAGAAATGTGGAATAAACTGGGTCCAAACTACTGTATCGTATACACCAAGAGGCAGTGATCGGAAGCTCAAGAGCATAAGTAAAATTAGCGTAACGCGTGCAGTAATATATATCAAAGAGCTGATCGTAGCAAATGTGATAATGAAATATCTGTATTCCCTCACATTACGGCCCAGCCATATCCCATACTCAAGATCAAGAAAAAGAAGTATCGGCGCACCAGCTATCCCAAGAGAAGCCGCACGCCATAACATGTGTTGTGTGTATGTCTGAAACAAGTAATTCCAGCCCAGACAATGTATCCCTCCAAACACAATCCCGCTGGAACATCCAATGAGAATTACGATCCCAGCATAGTACTTACCGTAACCACCTAGAGATGGAACACGGCGAGAACTGGCAGCACGGGGGGAAATCAAGGGCTCAATGCCCATAAGACTAATAAAAGGATAGATGAGACCGCGAAGACGGCCTCCCCAAAGACGATCAAGATCTGCCTTGCTAGAATGCAGGCAAATCAGAGCAGTTTTAGGCAAAAATATAGACAACGTACTCGTATGTCAATCGGCTTAGCTGATCCGCTGATCCCTTCCAATGAACAATATAAGGACATCTCACATCCTTGGGCTTCTTCCACCACAAGCTAGACGAAATGCAGGTCATAGCAGCTATAGCCAGGGTGTCGATTTCAAGCAGGGTTATCGGAAGGTTCTGAACGTAACGGGTGAAAAGTTGGACAACGAACCACACCAGCTGAAGAATGGCGAAGCCTTTCGACAGACCATCACCCTTACTTCGATCTTCTACCTCTGCTTCCGAGATGACAGGCATGTCCACGGATCCCTCATCAACGAATTGTAGAAGGTCATCGGGTGTAAGGGTGCCTCGTGGCTCGTCATTGACATACAGCATGAATCCACCCATCCACGCGAAGAAACCATGGGTCACTGTCCATCCTATGAAGGCATCGGTTGGATGTTAGTGCCCGACTGAAGAGTCCGAGCATGTAACTAACCTTCAAATTCTGTCACAAGTCTGGATTCACGCTTCGACGCGAAGAACCCATGGGCCATTGTCAATCCTATGAAGGCAATGGTTGCATGTTAGTTCCAGCCTCATAGAAGAGTCCGGGTATTAACGGACTTCTGGTGTTGGGAGCACTCTGACTTCCACTTCCTTCTGGAATGTGACGATGCGATGTAGTTGTCATCCCTGGTATATCTCGACGCTCACTGTAGCCTTTGGTAGGTTGTGCACTAAACCTATCATTGAAGTCCTTTGCAGCTGCACGAGCGCTAAAGAACTGTCGTGTAGCCCAGGTGATCATGAGTTCTGGGGCGATCAACGCCATGACCATAATGAACAGACGACGAGAGGTAATGGCCACTTTGCCCTCGTCTATACCCGGAATGTTTGGATGGACGGCAGTCCATGTGCACGCAAACAAAGTCCAGCCACAGCTCAAGATAATGCTCCATAAGGTTCTGCTGTTGTTGCTGGATGCAGGGTCGCTGACATCGAGTGTATAGATACAAGTATCGTTGAGACTCTGAAGTGAAGCACAAACAAACGGAACGCAGAAGAAGATAGTGCACAGTGAGAGGATCATGGTAAAGTTGAGGGCAAAGCGTCTGTCTATTCAGATCTCTTTTGAAGGTGTATCCGAGTGTATTTCAAGCGCTGACGCTCATACATGCCTCGAGGCTACCACAATCACCGACAGCCGAGGTAATCTAGCTATCATTAGTGTCATCATGACTGTACACATTCATTGCCGTAAGTCTTGACAATGAGACGTGAGGCACGCACTGCTTAAATGGTATTATCATTTTCTGTGCGTCTATGCGCTTCTGTCAATCTTCGTGACTAGAAAAAAATTAGACGAGCCCGCGCGTTTGACTCATATATTGAGAGGGAATACTAGTAGCTTTGAAACACTAGTGTATGGTGGACATGGAGAGTGAAAACGAGATGTTGCCGTTCAAAGGACAAGAGAAGACGCTGACGCCACTTAAGGAACACGAAAGCCACGCTTAGGCTGGAACGTACATGAATAAAAACCTTGAAGTCTTGATCGAGAAACTTTTTAGGCACAAAAGTAGAGCGCAGCCACTGCTGGTCTGTAGCGTGCACTGGGGCTGGAGTGCTTGCAGCCTGAGTGCACTAGCATGCATCCTGGTGTGAGAAGTTTGAGCTGAGTCGCGGAAGCCATAGCTTTAAAGCGCTTATTGTCCAAGTTAGAAGCGCCCTGTGCGGCTGTGCCTAGTACTGAACCGCCAAGAATGCGTTTCATGGAAATACAAGCTGGCCTATAACTAAGAAGTTGGCCGAGCGAGACGGAGGATTCAGAAGAAAAGAAAGCGGCCAATAAGTTACACCGGCATGCGTTGCATCTTAGTCAGCATTTAGTTCGCTTCTTGTACTAAGTTCCTTGGCAGGAACATGGGCGAAAGTACTACTGTACATGCTGAATTGATCCGTCTCCTTAAACGGTTCGCTACATATGGTTCAGCATGTCGATGTCCTGGGATTGGGTCTCGCCGATTTTCCCGTGAGATTCCATTTGGCTGGCTTGTTATCTGCGACTTCGTTTCTTGTGCGATTTTCTGATATTCAATTTTCAGAGCATCGAGAAGTCTGGATTTGCCTTGCTGGAATGCGGCCAGTCAGATCTCAAAGCCAATCATGTTGGTACTCCGATAGTCACGCACTCCTGTCGACCCTATTGACCTTATACTCTCCTGGATGGTCTATGATGTTGCCTGATCCAAGAACAACCACACGTCGAATTGTTCAACAGCATGATGTTCCGAGTCATGCACGTCTGGGCTTAAGCCTGGGGCAGTTTTAACAAGCGCCTTCGTTTGAAGGAGACCCCATGCTTAATATTGTAATCCATGCCGCATCATTCAGTTAGGCCGATAGCACCTGCAGGTCGAACAACACTGCTCTTACGCTGTGCACAGCGCACAGCTGGTGGCCGTTCCAAGGCTTGAAATAAACCTTCAAGTTAGTTGCGAGTCTCATCATGATAGTACGGGCGGTTAAACACGTTCCAAGCACTCCACCTCAACTGTTGGCTTCTGGGATGACGCCCAGCGTGTCTTGCATATCGAAATCAGCACGGAGAATGTCTCCGCTTTGAAGAGGGTTATCAAAGAGCAGAAGACCCTTGTATTCGATGATACCGGCCCCGACTCTCTTGGCTTATGAATGGTGAGTGATTGTCCAAGATCTAGCACGTTGATAACTGGCGCTGGTACAATTTCATATCTCGAAAGGTCTATTTCGAGGCGGATAAACTGGTGGTTTATATCCATGATCTTGTTGAGCTCCCACTCGACGGTTGAACAAGTCAGACCCATAAAACGATACGAACGACTACTTGCCTTGTCAATCGAACGAGTAATGGTTGGTGTGAAATGTGGACACTTGATACAATTCAACCTCCATCCATATCAACTGCGCGTCTTTTAGCTGACACAAGGTCGCCGTTAGAGGT
This sequence comes from Suillus americanus, assembly GCA_016695465.1. NCBI lineage: Eukaryota > Fungi > Basidiomycota > Agaricomycetes > Boletales > Suillaceae > Suillus > Suillus americanus. The sequence continues at coordinate 105,385 of MU177978.1, read as the reverse complement.
CCGCACGTAGAATACCAGAGACAAGCCTGAACCGCCCGCAAAGAAACTGCCCCAGAAGTCGGGTTCAGCCAACAAGGTCACCACACCCGAAAACCGTCACATGGCTAAGTGAATACAGGGTAAATGTTCAAGCTCAAAGCGGTTGAATAGCAAAGGCTCAGCAACACTAAAGGAGCAACCGTGGCAGCAGGAGCGCACTACTCTGTTTCATAAGTCATTGAACGGAACATGTCTGTGTTTCTGTTCTTCTACATTAATGACCGGATGGCATAGGTTCTGGCTAAATTCTCATCGTGCAGACCGATCAACTCACCAAATTACTAACATTCTTGAAAACTGTCCCCATGACTGAGGAGAGCCCTTAATCTCGAAGTGTTGAATAGCAAAGGAGAGGTAGCGTGTCACAAGCACCCTGACAGCAAGACCCAGGTGCGCACTTCTGCTTGTCCAAGCAGAGGTTCAGATCAGGAGTCACCAACTCAGAGAATTACGCAACGAATGGAGGGAATAGGTTCTGCCTAAACACCTGCTGCCAAGGATCACACGCAAGGAAAACCCGTTCGGCCAAGTCTAGAACACTGATCGTCAGCTGTCACGACAGTATAAAAGCAAGTCATTTTCATATCGTCCACCCCATTTCAAAGAGGCTATTCGAGCACCTCAGCAGTTCATACCACCTCACACAAATAATGCGTTTCTCCTTCTTCGCCGTTATCGTTGCTTTGGTGGCATCTATCATGTCCGAGTCTGTCAGCGCATGTCAAGGAACATTCCAGAGTTGCAGAACAACCAGTGACTGCTGTCCAGGCGCAGGCACCTGTGTGGCACTTGTGAGTAGCAATAGCCTGCCTTGCATCGACTTTTCACCTGGTGACTGACCTTTGCGCCTTGCAATATCAGTTGGCAGGTAACAGACAGTGCTCACACTAGTGAGTCAAGTGCCCACTTCCGCATTGGTGAGTCATGCGCCCACTCCCGCACGGGCGCTGTGATTGATTGAATGATATGTAGGAGATTGGGAAATGGGTAGAGGCAATATGTATCGAGTTGAAGTAAATTTATCGAGTGAATGAAGTGTTTTTGTTGTTGGTGTAAACAGTCTGAGTCCCGGCCGGCCATATATAATCTTGCAAATGTGTCAGCTCAACAATACGCATTTGCAAAATCAGCTGAGTCCCCAACTGTCCTCTTCTCAGTGACAAGTACAGCGGCCAAATCAAAAACACGTCAGAAGATGTGACTTCGTATCAGAAGTGCCAGCATGGAGAAGGCCTCTGCTTTCAAGAGGGTCATCAAGGAGGACAAGACCCCTTTATTCGATGATATTGATCCCGACAGCCTCGACCTACGAATAGTGTCCTGTAGATTTGGTCTGAGGCCATAAGTATTAACATAATTAGCACTGTAGCAGAGGCCATCCGGGAGGTCAAATTAATATTGAATTTAACGGTTAATTAGGGTAAATTTCTACGGCCATACGTATCCTTTTGCATCTGGAAGTGCCTCTAAGACGATAACACAACGAGGGATGACATTGTTGACACCTTGACGTGCAGATTCACGTTTCGGGGTGTTTCGTCCAGCAAGTCTCGGGGATAGGGAAAGCGCAACTCAACATATGCATTTGCCCCCGCAAGCAAGAAGTGTGAGCCGTCAGCCGTTTCAACTTACTCAGCAGTCCTCGCTCGTTGTTCAGCCACTCAACACCATCATCGGGAGATTTGGGATCACCAGCGTCATTGGGTGGATTGGAGCTGAAGGGTCTCGGCTTCGGTGGACGGCATCCAGGAAGTGGAAGGTTTTCAGGCACAGCTGCTCTGTTTACACCAACAACAAAAAAGTACGCAAATACGTATTGCCTCTACCCATTTCTCAATCAGCAGCGTCCTACGTGTCGTTCAATCAACAACAGCGCCGGTGCAGGAGCGGGCCCACGACTCACTAAAGCGAAAATAGTTACTTGACACTCTATTGTGTCGCTAGGAGCAGATTTTGCCCTGTTTCTGATATCACAAGGCGTGAAAGGTGAGTCATCAGGTGAAAATTTGATGCAAAGCAAACTACTCCTACTCACAGTTGCCCTGCAGGTCAGGGTCAAGCCATTTCCTGAACAGCAGTCGTATGATGTTACACAACTCTGGAGTAGTCCTTGACATGCATCTTGGGCACTGACAGACATGATAGACGCCGCCAAACCAACAATAACGGCGAGGGAGGAGAAACGCATTATTTGTGTGAGATGGTATGAACTGCTGAGGTGCTCGAATAGTCTCTTTGAGATGGGGTGGACAGTAGGAAGATGTCATGCTTTTATACTGTCGTGACAGTTGACGCTCAGTGTTGTAGACTTGGCCGAGTGGGTTTTCCTTGCGTGTGATCCTTGGCAGCATGTTTAGGCAAAACCTATTCAATTTCATTGCGTAATGTGGTAAGTTGGTGACTACTAATCTGAACCTCTAATTGCAGAGCTGGACAAACAAAAGTGCGCACCTGTCAGGTCGTGCTGTCATGGTGCTTGTGTCAGGCTGCCTCTCCTTTGTTATTGAACACTTCGAGCTTGAGGGCTCTCAGCCATTATCGATATCATGGCGGTTTTCAAGAATGTCAGTAATTTGGTAAGTCGATCGGTCCCCACAGTGAGAGTTTAGGAAGAACCTATGCCATCCGAAGCACGCACTTGCTCCATTCAATTGCTTGTGAAGCAGGACAAACAGAAATGCACACCTGCTGCCATAGCTGCTTATTCAATGCTGCTGAGCATGTGATATCCAGCCGCTTCGAGCTTGAATGTTTACCTTGGCTGTTTGGCAATTGTCAGGGCCCAGGCGTGTTAGTAATTTTGTTAGTTGAACCCAACCTCCGGGGCAGTTTCATTGCGAGCGGTTCATGCTTGTCTTTGGAATTCCTTAGCACAGCTCCATGGACAAACCAAACAGCTGAGGGGAACCTGGTCTTAGTCCAATGGCGACCTTGCTCGCTTGCGTTTTGATATTAATGGACAAGAAAGAAGGTACGCCACAGGCAACGCCGGAAATACCCGATAGTTTGTGAGTCCGAGGAACGAGGACGAACACAGAATATGTGGCAGATGTGACTCCATCTCTTCTATGCTTCGTACTACTACTCGCAAGCTCTCAGTGCTCGACGACTCGTAGACGTAGCGCTCGTTCTTTCGCTTTCTTTGCTATTCGGCCGCTTCGAGCTTGAAGTTTTCAGCCTGTATTCACTTAGCCGCCATGTGACAGTTTTCAGGTGTGTTAGTAATTTTGTTAGTCGAACCCGATCTCTGGGGCAGTTTCATTGCGGGCGGTTCACGTTTGTTTTTGGCATTCCTTAGCACAGATCCACGGAGAAACCAAACAGGTGAGTGGGACCTGGTCTGTTGATGCTGAAAGTAGTTGTGCGGGTCTCTAACGGCGACCTTGCTTGTTCGCGTTTTGATATTATTGGACTATCCGTCAGTGGTGCGTCCTTCTTAGTCTCCAGTAGTCCGTACCCGTAGGTGACTGGTGCACCGGTGAAGTTTCGTCACGGCGATGTCGCTGCTTTCCTACGAATACCAAATATCATACATCGACTGTCGCTCTGAAGGATCAAGCAAAGAAATGTTATCCGCATGTACGCCGCCGGCAACGCCCGAAAGAACCTGATAGTTCCATCATGATAATGTCGAGGTCTCGACGCGCCCTTGGTCGACTTCTAACCTGCTTTGGCCCATGTTCATACTGGATCGACGCGTCTTTAAATCACCTTATGTATACAGTTCACCTGGATATCGACTCGGATGTCTGCCCGATTTACAGTTAGGATTTCTCTTTGGCTGGCTTAGTATCCTCTGCAGCTTCGTTTCTGATGCGATTGTCAGATGATTGTCGATTAGAATGCATGCTGTGGGGTTCGCATCTGAAGTTCAATCTCCGTCTACTCTGTCCTGTCTGTCCTCGATTCATAGCATGATTTCGTCAGACAGGGCATGGCTGTAATGACACGCTTCACTTTGGCATTCCTTACCGCACCTCCGAGGACAAACAAACCGGGTGAGTGGAACCTAGTTTATTGATGATTCGATGCGAAATTGAATTTGTAGCGTGTAGCATGGTCTAAGTGGACCAACGCTTTCTTGATGTACTCACTTGTACTTATTTTCCGGGACAGTACTTCACTCATGTTCTAGGTATAGTACTCAACATCATAGTGTTTGTTTCATTCGCTGAGTTTACTCCTGCTCTAGTCCACTAATAGCCTATGGATATTTAACAGAAGCCCTCCTATGGTTCCCACGGCTACCATGTCAGGCACTCGGCGGGTAGTACTTGCAGACTCTGTTACCCAGCGACTGAAATTACAAAGCGCAAAAGGTGAGTCATCAGGTGACGAAGCAAACTACTCCTACTCACAATTGTTGTGCATCCCAAGAATTCGTCTGCACAGCAGTCTTCGGTTGTTTGACAGCCCTGGTTCTTTTCTTGACATGCACTGACAGACATGATGGATGTTGCCGAAGCAACAATGATGGCGAAGAAGGAGAAACGCATTTGTGTGTGTGTGTGTGAGGTGGTATGAACTGCTGAGGTGCTCGAGTGGTCTGTTTGAGATGGGGTGGACGGTAGGAAGATGACTTGCTTTTATCTGTCGCGACGTTATACCGTCCGCGCGATAGTCAATGTTTAGTGCTGTAGACTTTCCAGCAGAATCGGCTGACATTGCCTGTGATACTGGCCCCAGCAGGTATTTAGGCAGAACTTATCCCCTCTATCTATTATGTAGTACGCTGAGTTGGCAACTCCTAACCTGAAGATCCTTCTCACATCTCCTTGTAGACTCAAACACAGGTGCGCACCCGGATGCTGTTGTCGGGGTGCTTGTGTTATGCTTCCTCTCCTTTGCTATTCAGTACTTCTAGCTTGAGGGCTCCCCTCAGCGCTCAGCCATGGCGGCGATTTTCCAAAATGTTGGCAAGTTAATGAGTTGATCAGTCTGCCACACGACGCAAGTTCAGGCAGAACCTCCATCCCGTCATCAATGTAGAAGAAGAGAAGCTCTATGAATCAGTCTATTTAGTCTATTCAGTCGCTTGGAGCTTGCAAGTTTACCCTGCATCCACTTAGCCATGTGGCAGCTTTGAAGTGTGTTGATAATTTTGTTAGTTGAACCCGACCTCTGTGACAGTTTCTTTGACAACATTGTGGGCGGTTCACGCTTTTCTTTGGCATCAAGTTTGTGCTGATATAATTTCATGTTTTCTATATCAAGTGAGAGAACCCACTTAACGGTTGAACGAGACTGATGTACAAAAAAAATGGATTGGACGGTTGCATGGCTTGTCAAGTGCACGAATAATAAACGGCGAAAAGGGGACAGCTGTGCCTTCTGGTTCAAATGCGTGTGACACACATTTGATTTATGGCCGACCCATGGTCTGTTTACTACACCAACAACAAAAACTTGGTATTCAGTGCGCAAACACTTCAGCAGTGTCCTACGTGTCTGGCGGCTACAACGTCAAGGACTCATAAAATCACCGACACCGTTCAATCAACAACAGCGCAGTGCGGGAGCGGACACATGACTTACCAGTGCAAGAGTGGATACTTGAGTCTCTAATGTGTCGCTATGCGCAAACATTCATCATTTTCCTGATACTACAAGGCGCAAAATGTGAGTCATCAGGTGAAAATTCGATGCAAAGCAAACTACTCCTACTCACAAGTATTACACAGGTCAAGTCGTTGGATGTACAACAGTCACTTGTTGTTTCGCAACTCTAGAGCTCCCCCCGGCATGCACCGGCAGACACGATAGATGTCGCCGAAGCAACAATAACGGCGACGAAGGAGAAATGCATTGTTTGTGAGGTGATATGAATTGTTGAGGTGCTCGAATATTCTATTTGAGATGGGGAGAACGGTAGGAAGATCACTTGCTTTTATACTGTTGCGACAAGTAGACTTGGCAGAACGGGCTTGCCTTGAGTGCGATACTGGACAGGTATTTAGGCAGAATTTATCCCCTTTTTCATTGCGTAATATGCTGAGTTGGTGACTCCTGATCTAATCCATGTCCTTGTAGGCTCAAACAAAAGCGCGCACCTGACAAGGTGTCTCCTCTACTATTCAGCACTTAGAGCTTGAGTCAGGCTCCCGTCAGCCATGGGGGCGGTTTTCAAGAAATTGGTGAGTCGGTCAGTCTGCACGATGAAAGTTTAGGAAGAACCGGACATTAAAGTAGAAGAACAGAAGCATGAAGTTGGACAAACAGAAGCACGGACCTGCTGCCACGGTTGGCTGTTTAACGCTGCTGATGCTTTGCTATTCAGCCGCTTCGAGTTTGAACATTCACTTGGTCATGTCAGGCGTGTTAGTAATTTTGTTAGACTAGTTTCATACTTAGGACCTGGTCGTAGGGACTTGTCCGCGGGGTGACGCCACCGGCAACGCCCGAAAGACCTGTCGCCCACTTCTAACCTGCTTTGGCCCATGTCCATACTGGATCGACGCGTCTTTGTCTGCTCGATTTGCAGTTAGGATTTCTATTTGGCTGTCTTATCCTCTGCGGCTTCGCTTCTGTCTGATGATTGTCGAATAGAACGCATGCTAGCTGTGGGGTTCGCATCTGATGTTCTCTAGTCCGTCCTGAATATTTAATATGTCCTCAATTCGTAGCTTGATTTCGTCAGACAGGTCATATCGTTTTTAGTTATTCAGACAACGTGAACGGGACGGGTCCTGTTTGACGTGCGGCGACGTATCGCGTGGATGTATTTTTCTTTTCCCTTAGGTTCTCTACTTTGCACTCTCGCCGAGTACCAGGAATTCTCCTTGTGTCTGTGCTAGCACGACCGCTGGCCCTGATTTGATCCGCCGATGACACCAAACCCGACTTTTGCAACGCTGCGGGCGCTGCATGCCCTCATGGGCGATGCGCTCGATGATATACATCGCATTTTTTCAAATTCTTCTACTCCTCATTCATCCCAATGTTCATCTCCGGCGTTTCCAGATTCCCCAGAGCCAGTATCGGTGCCCGCTACGCCCATGTCTTCTACCTTTAGCACCCAGGCCTCTTCCTATGGAACCCCGCTCTCACCGTTGTCCAATCTTCAGCACGATTATCCTTCGCCATCTCTTCCATATGTATCATCATCACCAGCGGAGAAACTCGCTGCCTGCCCAGCGGCAAGCGCTGCAGCTACAAGGATTATCGCTGCAGCTGGTCAAATTACGAGCATCGTACAGAAGCCATTTTTGTTCATGTCCGATGCGAGCATGGTGGTAAGTTTTCTTTTCGTTCTTCTTTCAATTCGACCACTTTTGTCATTTCTTGTGTCGTTATATACCACGTAGTTTCTGATACCTGCCACCTTCAGTACACCGTTCCAGCATGCTTGCGTCTTATCGAACATTTACATGTCGTTGAGATTCTGCGTGATGCAGAGGACGAACGTCAGCGCCTTCTTTCCGAACTCCGTATTATCGCGGAGCTCCAGTCCCAGAGCGAGCCCGTTATGGCTGACCAAAGTGCCTTGGGTAACGGATCAAATGTCCCAAATCATAACTCCGTCAAGGGCCTTCCATCACGCCCAAGCTTTACTCGCGGTACGTGCCTCACTTTCCTCCCTTGGTCGCGGGGTGTACTGATCGCCGTCTGATTCGATTTCAATCTTTCATGCGCCTTCGTATCGTCTGCCCTTGTGATTTCATATTCTCTTCCCTTCCTTTCTCGCTCCTTTCATGCCTGTCACGTGATAAAATTGTCCAGACGCCCCAACAAAGGCGGAGGAAAAGGCACTCCAGCTAGAGGGCGTACATGTCAAAGACATCTCGCGCATCATCACGGAACGCACGGGCGGCCTTCGTTGTGTGGATTCTGTTCGTTTAGGTGAGTCTGTTCTCCAGTCGTTCGATTTTAAGTTTCGTCTGGCTATTCGGACATCCCGACCTTCTGAACTCTTTGTTACTTTAAATTAACGCCGTCCTTTCATTTCCTCGCCGGTGAAGCGGATGGGCTAACAACTCCTCGGCCTTAGCCCACCCTCTGCGCTTGCTTTCAACGCATCACATTCTGCGTGAAACAGCTCCGGACACCTTTGCACTAACGCGTGTCGCAACCCTGCTCGACAGCGGCAAGAGTGTGGCAGATGTCTTTGCAAAGTACGTGATCGATTTCTATTCTGTTCCCTCGCCCATGCCACACATTTACATCCGTCAATAGTCCCGAGAAAAAATATGAAGACACCTCTGGCATCGCTGCTTTCGTCGGATTGTGGTGCGTTTTCTTTTACACCTGGACGTATAGATTTCTAAAGTGAAGATGCACAGTACTGATGAGCTGTTCAAGTCAGCTGCTTACCTCACGGAGGCGTTTACAGGTGTTCAACTTCCTTTAGCTCCTCCGGGGAGTGCTCCCATAGGGCCTGCAGATGGCAATGAAGCGCATATATCCGCTCTCAGTGCCAAAAATACTGGGGACAATGCGCATATATCGGGCTTTCCGGCTAATAAGACGTATATATGCAGTCCTCTAGCGCAGCCTCAGCCTTTACGCCCCCAATCATTCACTAGCGCATATTCAGAGCACCCAACCACTACTTCGTCTACGCAGACACATCGCCATCTCCTAGAAGCTGCGACAGCCACACATGCGCTCAATTCAGTGGCAGAATCAACCATATCTCCTCGTTTATGGGATGCAACCATGCCTGCACCCATTGCTGGACCACCTTTAAACATCGGCTCCGGCCTTCTGTCTCCAAAACGCGACACAACGCCCCACACAGAAGCTTCATCTATAAAATCAGCTCTCAAACTCCCCCCGCCAGCCCCGCACCCTTCACCGCTGCACAACACGATCTATAGCAAAAGCGACGTGCCAAACATTCCTTCTGCGCTCCTTGTCAAATGCGCGTCTGTAGTGTCGACACTTACGCTTGCATCTACGGATTCGGCTGTTGTATCCGAAGGGAGGCCACCAAGTAGTTACGTAGGCTTGGGTGCTGGACCAGATAAAAGGAGCGCTGGGTCGAGACTTAATCCTGAGCCCCTTCCAGCATTCAATCTCGCATTTAATACACCTGTGCCATTTTTCGAGTGGCTAGAGAACGGGGGATTGGATGCACTTAGTGGGAACGGCGCTGGTGCAGGTTGTTCACCAGCAGGCGCTGTTGGGAATATCGTATCAGCTGAAGATGAGGGTGCACAGGCTCACACCGGACATGTGAGGAATTTGAGCACGCTATCTGCGCAGAGCGGTCGTGAACCTGGCAAGTCTTTCCGCCTTGAGCGGTTCTCGCAGGCAATGATTGGCACGAATGGGTGGGAGGCGCCTGGAGCTATTTTGACTGGTACGTTGCTGTTTCGTTTGCCTGTATGTCTGTGTTGTTGCATAATTCTAACACTTGCGACTGTAGGTTTCGACTGGCTTTCTCTCCCACGAGGTTCGACGATAGTAGATGTTGGAGGAGGAATCGGAAGCACGACGATGATTCTTGCACGGGCGTTCGGGGGCAATCCTGGACGTCGTGGAAGCGTGAGCAGCGACGAAGCTGAAGACACTGTGGAAAACAACAGCTCCATCCTTCAACGATCTTGCAACGAATTGACTCCGCGTAAATCTCGGAGGGACCTCAAGTCCTTTGCCTCACGGGGCGATCTCAAGTCACATACCTCTCGCGCTGATCTCAAGTCCACCAATCTCAAATCTGCACGTTCTCATGCCGATCTAAGGCTCCAGTCTTTTCAAGGCGAGCTCAGTGCGCGACAGTCAACTGTTCCTTCTTGTGAGGACCAGGACATGCAGTTCCGCTTCATTATCCAGGACCGTCCGGTCGTCGTAGGACTAGGACTTGACGCATGGCGTGCGCAGTGTCCAGAGATGCTGGAGAGTGGACAAGTGACGTTTTATGGTGAGCAATCCGCCCAGATGCTTGATGTGTCTTTCTCACGATGTATTCGACAGATCACGATTTCTTCCTCCCACAACCTCCGCTTCCCCCATCAGATCTCAATCGGCATCCCGCAGTTTATATGCTCCGGGTTGTCCTACATGACTGGCCTGACGCCCGTGCACGTCATGTGCTGCTCAACTTGCGGCTTGCAAGCAGCCCAGAGACGAGACTTATCATTGCGGATCACGTCCTCCCATTAGCGTGCGTTGATGAGGGCGTCCGTAGCGCAAAGCACGAGCATCAGAAATCCGAAGGCGAAAAGTGGACGCTCGACTCTGTTCTAGCACACCTCGAGGGCGCCCATGGCACTCTAGCGCCTGCACCCCTACTTCCGAACTTGGGTAAAGCGAGTGCAACCCCTTTTTCCATGGACATCGTGGTACGCGCGATAATAGATCACTGTCTGTGCAAGGGTTTACTGACTGGGCTGCGTAGATGCACATAACTTTCAATGGCAAGGAGCGCACGCTACGGGAACTTTGTGCGCTGGCTCTGTCGTCTGGCTGGCGCATTGCACGCGTAACATACTCAAAAGGTTCCCATTTCGGGCATCTTGTTTGCGAGCCTGTAGACATACCTGAGGATGCATTCAATATCCTCCCTGGACGGCCAATCTCGGATCCTGCGATAGATTTGTCGTTTGAGTGTGCTGAGCCCTCGGAGGACGACGAACATGAGGGCCCGCAGACCGCCCAGGAGATGTATGCAAACAAGCTGCCGTCATCGCTCGGGCCGAGGCCTATCTCGACGGCTATCTTACCACTTTTGCCTTCTCCTATCCTCGAGCGCTCGTCATCACGTTGTGGAACGCCAACGTTCGGATCTCGTGTGTTCCTCCCCCGTCCAGACGAGATTCCGTCCGGCAAATCCAAATCCTACAGCCTTGGTAGACGATGGCTCAAGGCAAGAGGCCTTGGCGTACGTAGCGTAGTCGAGAAGCAAAAGCGACGCGAAGAAGGTGCTCGAAAAGCCGATGAACACGATGACCAAAGCAGTCAATACGGATCTCCACAGCACTCGCGCGTCTGGTGGAAAAAGGCGCCACCCGCTTCCCCTGTGGCAGAAGAGCGAGCGGGTGACACATCGTTATCTCGCAGCCCACTTCGCCTTCGCAGGGGTACGATAACAACTCCAGAGCTTTCACCACCGTTGCCGTTACCGAGCCCGCGTATTCCGGCACAATATAGTTTTCCGGCGCATCGCACGACGCCAAGTATGCAGTCCAACTTCCAAAGCGATGGAAGTTCAAGTGCCCCGCGGTCGAGGAGGCCAAGTGTTGCGAGTCTCACTCGTAAGCTCAACTTCTCCCCTTTTGCGCGGAGACCGAGTATAGTAGACGGTGCAGCACAAAGGAGCAGTGACACGAGCGCGAGCCCGCAGTCAGCAACGTTCGATACCGCATATGTCCAGTCCGCAGACCAGGAGAAGAAGCTGAGGCATCAGCCGAGTTCACCGATGATGCAGAAACACCATCCTGATGGCGATCGCGAACACAGCATCAGACACCATCCTAGCGCACCTCACTTGAAGGGTCGGTGTACTCGCGCTGAAGAGCCTCCGCCCTTGCCTACGACTCCAAAAATTATACGAGAAGATGGATCTTCCAGCGCTCCTCGCAAGTACAGTCTCCTGAGCTCTCCGATCTTCAGTGGGAGTAGGTCTAGTCTGTCCACGACGACCTCGCGTCAACGAAGTCGTTCGATTTTGTCAAATACTCCTCCTTTGATACGTGCACCCAGCACGCCTGCGGATCCCACAAGCCCAAAGCCAAAACGTCAGCCAAGTACACCGAAACTTCCCCGGAGGCTCAGCATACCTATGCTCCGCCGCAAACGCAGTCAAAGTCTGACTACTGAGAGGGATACCTAAGACAGGTGGCGGAGGAGTCGTGCTGAAGATATCATATGGCTGGTAACTTAACTTTCGTTCACGGTTCTTTTCTTGTTATCTCGAATGCTGTGTTTTGCACATATTACAGCGATTGCCCCTCGTTTTATGTTTATGTAGACGTCCTCGTTGCATCAGAAGGCCTGATGTTTTACATCATAACTTACAATGTCCCACAGGGTAAATAATTCCGAGATCTCACTGCAGTGGCACTAATATCGGGGTTTCAACCGATACTTGTAGAGATCGTGTTAAGCGAGTCCCTGATGTGACGTCCTCCATAATAAGCGTAGAAATTGCATACTGGACTGCATGTGTTTTCTTGAGAACAAATCAGAGCTCTAGCATACAGGCTACTCTATTGCATAATACATAATTGGAAGTCCCTCATCCTTCGAGCCTTGGAAAGATGTCGGGAATCGCATAGATGTGTAAATCCAAGTAAGACAGTGAATTCGGTCACTGGTACTATTACTTGCAGGCGTAATCGAACGTTGTTCCACAACGACAAACCATATGATTACAGCCAGCGATCTTTTCTATCAAATGGGAGCACCCTGGGCATCTCGCCCAGCCTGATGCTTGAGCGATGTCAAGAACTTGTTGCGTTGCTGCGTCAATAACACAGTTGTGATTCCCAACCCCTTCATACTTGGTACGGCATTTTCCACACGTACGGGTGGAACAACTTGGAGCTGGGCAATCGTACACTTTTCGTGACGACTTCTGGTGGAGTGCACCAAGAAAGCGATTGCAGGATGGCGACGAGCAATACACCCGGTGCATCGTTTTCTTTTCTCGACCCTTGAGCCGGAAGTCTGCAATTAAAGCTTGACTGACGTAGCGTCGTACTTTTGTGAATGGTATGTTTCTGTGACAGCATCGTGGTGGATACAGGGAGTCGTCACGAACTGAGGACTGGAAGAGGTGGGTGATGCAAGCGAGGTCAAAGACGTGCCCGCATGGAACTGGGATTGCAGCTCCATCTATAGGATCTCTGCATATGATACAAATGGGTCTGACACCTGTCAGTTACACAGTCTACCCTCGCCCGTCTCAGATAGACTCACGGTTCCTTCGAGGCAACATCGACCTTCTTGATCGACTGTCTTGGCATGTTTATTTCAAGTGCTGGAAGCTATTCGAGTTCCCAAAGGATGTTTAGTAGCCAGAGGAGACTATGTCCCCCCTTCGTATATGCAGCTGAAAAGGATCGACAAAGCTGTCACGGTAAGAGAAAGAGTAACAAGAAGGAATGCTCAGCATTTCGTGCCTCGTTGTCTCCGCATGTACTTGATCACCCCTAAATGATCGGGAATAACGAAACAAAGATAAGGATCAGGATCTAAAGCGCTCGATATCAGGAGTGCGAAAACACGTTCGCAGTCGTCAAAAACAGGAGCTTACGTGGCTGTGCTGGATGCAGTACTTGTCCTCGTGACACAGGCGTCTAGTACTCTTGAGATGAGCGTTGACGTTGGGCTACGGGACACATAGGCTTAGCCCAGCCTCTCAAAGTCATGCTCAAATCGTTACCTCAATCCTGCCTGCGCATCATGAGAACGAATGACATCCCGCCAAATAACATACAGATCACCAGTCCAACCAGCCCAATCTAAAATCGGGCGGTGTTACAGTGGCCAGCAGTCGCTGCATCATGTGTTTTTACTGTCTCGCAGAAAAGTTAATGCTACGAATATCCCCCATGAACGTAGCCCTCTGCGTGGAACTCATAGATAAAATAGGTGATGGCTTTCTCCAGTGTTTGGCGCATAGAGATAGACCTCTTGCTGAACGGTCGATACGAGCTGGTCCGTTGCACGAAGGGTTCATCGATATTAATGTGAAAGACTTCCATAACTATCATGTTCCAGCTGCCGAATACACACCTGTAGGCGATACGTTCGGTGCTGTGTCTCTTGCGGGTGCCGAACCGGTCTACTTCAGGTGAGTACCGTGATAATTTTCCTTGCAGTCTTGCCATTGATGATTTCTCTTGACGGTATCTGCCCCACCTGCTTGCGCGGGAACACGGGGCACTTTGCTTGCTGCTGAGTGGATCATGTTCGGCAACGTGCACTATACCTATCTCATGCCGGTTTTTCGGTGATGTTTATCCGTCAGATTCTCATTCATGGCGTGCTTATCACCAAATGTCTGTCACAAGAAATTATCTCGTGCTTTGACAAGTTCAAATGATTCAGCCCATCTAGAATGGACTGGAAGGTGAATTATTTTGATGTGTATACTATAATGATATACTATTTGCTGCCAATCCATCCTTATTTCTTGGAGTTGGGATTGGTGCTTCCCACTGGGGCCAGGCTATAGTCTGTGCGTACTTCGAACCAGGTGTCACTGACTCAGGCTTATCGGAGGTGATTGGTTCTCCCTGGTGCGGTTGCCAGGCATACCATTTAACCCCTAACCTAACTAAACGAGTAACCTATCACTGCCATCAGTATGACTACTAGAGATAGGGACACAGATGCTACACGCACAGCTAAAATGCAAACATAAATACCCAAAATTAATTAAATAGTCCCGTGACGAAGGATCAAGGTTAGAAGGTGGTCATTGGAGGTCCGCAGTCCACGGCACGTTACGACCACTTTCGTATCGAAGAAGCTCTTACTCTAAAGGAGTTAGTTCGGCATGTTCACCAGCACCCCAAAAGTCACAATATTATTGTCATTGGAGCACTGCGGCCTCATTTCGTCACCTTGACTTGTCCTTTGGCTGGCAGTAGAAAAAGGAAAGAACAGTCTGTGTAATAAAATGAATGGGATAGTACCTTCGCGATAAGGTTCAGTGTAGGGAAAGACCGTGAACATGAAGCATTCCCATAAAGACCAAGTTACATTTTGTTCAACTCACCGCTTTCGTTTGTACTTTAAGTTGGGGCCATGGTAATTTTAGGGAAAGCACCTCGACAGCAGGTGCACGCGTCCGTTTTACTTGCTTCACAAGTAAATTAGTAAAGTAGGTGGGTGCTGCCGTTTTGCAAATCAAGCCCAAGTAAGTTACCGTGACGTACTTTGTTTTTCAACAGCGGATAGGTTCTGCCTAAACGTCATCCTGAAAACTGATTCAAATTGCCAACATGTCCGAAAAACGCCCCATTGGCCAACGGAAGCGCACAAGCTCGATGTGCTGAATAACAAACCAAAGGAAGAGGCAGGGTTACCCAAGCATCGACAGCAGGTGCCAAGTGCACACTTCTGCTTTTCCAGCTCTACAAGTAAATGAAAGAGTGAAGCAGGTAAATGCTTTAGACTAGGAGTCACAAATTCAACTTATCACGAAATGACCGGGGGTGATAGGTTCTGCCTAAATTCTCAAATTACTATCACCATTCTGCCAAACAGATTCCTGTCTACAACGGTAAGCGCGATAGTATAAAGGCGAGCCATCTTCCTACCGTCCTCCCCATCAGAGGCGAGCTTTTCGAGGCGAGTGGCGCAGCCCAGATGATGGATCCACAGCATATTGAGGACCGCTGTGGCCCATATGTTTTTGTGGATGCATCTGGGAATCCGGGATGCGTTGTGCGCTGCCAGGTTTCCAAATTGCAGTTGTGTGGCACCAGGCATACCATACCCAAATGACAGAGATGTCACAGGCTGCATGGTATCGCGCAGGCGAGATTTTTGAGGTGTTTCACTAGCTTGCCACTCTTCCGCATTATTGGGTATGACGCAGTGGTCATAGGTGTCGTGGTTAGGAAAGATCCAGTTTGGCGTGTCCATTGCGCACACGCTCCAACTGACTTACACAAAATGTTCTGATACTTCAAGCCGCTCGGCATATTACAAGCTCAGCGATGCCTGCGTCAAGTAAACTGGAAGAATAAACCAGTTTGACTCCGAGACTCCGAGGAGGCGCTCAATTCTACATCATCTTATTTCCCACAGGATTTATATTACAAGCCACAAAATGAAATGGCAGAATAAAATAAGAATTGAGTGGGGCTAATATAAATATAACATTAACTTGCGGTTTCGCAGCGCCAGCGTCGCCACGATGCTGGGGTGGTATATAATTGGGATGAGCAGGACTCTGCAGGACTCCTGTTCACCCCAATCTGGGGGACACGTCTGGGACTCAACGGAGTTGGCACGCGTCGCTGTCATATCTAATTAGATCAACTACGTGGCCAAACTAAGGGTGGCTAGACTAGGCACAACTGGTTTTGACAGACTGGTTGGCAAAATTCCCCAGGTTCTCCCAACAACACTACCAGCGTGACTATCATCTGTGATTCACGAAATGGTGGACAGTCACGAATAGACCATAAAGGATAGTATCAGGAAGTCAAAGTGTAACCAAACATCCACATAACAACGGTAGCGCGAGAGTATAGAAGCAAGCCATCTTCCTATCGTCCACCCCATCTCAAATTACCACCTCGCACAAGCAATGCGTTTCTTTTTCCTCGCAGTTATCATAGCGTTGACAGCATCTGTGCCAGTCAGTGCATGCAGGGAAACGGGCCAGAGTTGCACCACGAACGATGACTGCTGTGGTATGGACGTAGGCTGCTTGGAATTTGTGAGTAGGAACAGTTTGCCTTGCATTCAGATGACTCACCTTTTGCGCCTCGTAATATCAGGACGGTCATAAAACCTGTCATGATCTTCCCAGCGAGAGAGCAGACTAATTTGGACATAGCAACACGTTGGTGAGTCCTGATCCCGCTTCTGCATTGGTGCTGTTGTTAATAAAACAAGACATAAAACGCTACTGTTTGAAAAATGGACAGAGGCGATATGGAGCTGAAGTAGCGCATGACGTTTCAAGTGAATAACGTGTTTATGTGCTTTTCAGTCATCGTGCGCAGGGGCCAGCCATAAATCAAATGCGTGTCAGCTAAAAGACGCGCATTTAATGATCAACTGTCCACTTTTTCACCGTCATAAGCTCGCTCACTCAACAAGGCACGCAGTCGTCTCCGGCTCGATGTAGACCTTTAAAGATATGAAACCATAGGTCATATAAGCATCAAACATCAACGTGGTCGACCACTCACCATTCATAGGTCGAGAGCATCGGGGTCATCGAATCAAGTGTGCTCTGCTCCTTGATGGAGCCCTTCAGAACGACAAGTCTCCGTGCTCATAATTTCGACATGAAAGACACGCTGACAGTCATTCCAATAATCGAGGCGGAGCATGCCACACACGATACATGATGTCGCGGCGAACAAATTCGACTCACGTAATGGTGTTCGTGATTTTGGCCTATGCGCTTGCACAGCTCGCAATTAAGATGTTTCGAGGAGCATCTAACGTTGCGAACTAAACATAGCGCAGGAACTGTACTGTTCAAACTGCAGGTGCTGCCGGTCCAACTAAATGATAGTGCCATTGGGTTACAAGACCATGGACATTGGATCGAGGCCTCAATAGTGGGCATTCCTAGCGGGCATTTCTTCAAATGAAGTCCGCTTGCTGGAGAATGTTATTGGGATGGCATGATGATTGGTGAAGCCCGTGGGTTTGAACGACTCGTCGGTCATTCTTCGACCTAAAAACTATTTGCACTGTGAAACGCATGAATCCTGCCCACGTTTGTTGCATCATTGCCACCTCGATAGCAATGTCCCTGTAAGCCCGTTTGCACCTGCAACATGTGCCTGCCTGTACACTCCTGTACCTCTGAATAGATCAGCATGTGATGAACGTTTGGGGGACCGAATGCTGGATGAGAGCCTGCCAGGAGTTGTTTCCATTATGTAGTGAGCGTGAGAAATTGAAATGCGGTAGTACTGTCTCACGGCACACACACCACGTGTCCTTCGATTGATCTTCTACTTGACTCATATTCGCTTGCTAGGGCAGCTGGGCCTTCTCCAACATTGAAAGGATTGACCGCAGTGCGCACTTGACCTAAAGTTTCAACGAGCGGTTTATTGATAAGTCGAACATCGGTGGACTCGAACACATAATAACTTTCTCCTTGTCATGGTGGATTTGCTTCACAGCTCTTTTTTTCCTATTCTGATCAAAGCTTGCTCAAGTGATTCCCCATGGTAGGAGGGTTTTAACTTTTCGAGAAATCAACGCCACGACTAGACCACGCCGGCGGAGCGCTTAGAAACACGACTTGATCCGATGACTTGAAAAAACGGAACTTGTGTAACGCTCATGCTCCGCCTGCAGCATGTGGCATGTACTTTTCAGCTTTGATTGATGAGACGGAAGCGAGGAACATGCAGAAGGGGCAAACATCAATCGATTGAGAACTCATATGGTGAAATGGAGACACAATGGTAAGCCATCTTACATATTGCCCATTGTTCTGATTCAGTCCGTGCAACAGGACTATAAAAAGCCAATGCGTTTTCTTATGGTCCCTCACCAGTGGTCTGTGATACTGAACGCTCTATTGTCTGTGCACAACAATCAGGGCAATCGCCTGTTTTGATCTATTCACCGAACTCCTTATTTGAACACTCGCTGGGCGAGTTTGTTTATCGTAAACGTTTATCTTTTCCTTCTCTGCGCGCCCTTCCTTGCATTTCTTCTCTTTTCCTGACTTCCCTTTACGCTTCGCTCTTCTATGATGCTTCGAAGACTCGCCCAACTTCTCCCTGCCCTCGTCATCCCCACTCTCGTCTCAGCTCATGGTTATGTACAGCAGGTGACGATTGACGGCACCGTCTACATGGGCAATAACTTGAATGTGGCAACTCCTGCCCCTTCTATCATCCGTCTTGTCAACACAAACAGTCCCGTCAAGGGTGCTACCAATCCGTTCCTTAACTGTGGGCAAGACGCTCAGTTCGCTTCTCTGGCCGGAAATGCGAACCCTGGCTCCCAGCTCGAGATTCTGTGGGTCGGCGGAACAGACGGCTCATCTAACGTACGTGATTTCATACAATGTCATAGATTGACAAGTAACCATCAATCTGCAGTGGCCGCATAACACAGGCCCACTGATGCACTACATGACCAAGTGCGACGGTTCTTGCTCAACATACAACTCAACGAACTCCGAGTGGTTCAAGATATCTGAACTAGGTCTCGAGGCGGACGGCAGTACCTGGTATCAGGCGAACATGAGTTAGTACTGTTCATACTTTGCTTTACTTACACTCATGTATTCCGTAGATTCTCGAGCTCCCGCGAACGTGACGATCCCGAACACTCTCGCACCCGGAAATTACCTACTTCGCTCGGAGATTATCTCCCTCCAACTTGCGATGTCATCAGGAGGCGCTGAGTTTTACCCAGCGTGCATTCAACTTCAAATTGGTGGTTCTCAGACTCAGGGCCCGACGTCGAGCGAGGAGTGCTTATTCCCTGGTTGTTACTCTGATGATGATCCTGGTATCCTCACACCAAACGTGAGCCGTTTTCTCGTTTAATTTAATTTTTGTTCGAACATATCATTGATCACCGCACAGATCTATAACCCGCCCATTCAGTACACGTTCCCCGGCCCTCCTGTCGCAAGCTTCGTGAACGCCGGCTCAAGCTCCGCTGCGCCTTCTTCCACCGGCTCTGGATCGGGTTCCTCAGCGAGGACTACATCAACCTTCGCCAACGGCCCTTCTTCCACTATTATCGCGTCATCCACCCCAAGTCCGACAGCGACAGGGCAGTGCATGCTTAGCAGCCGTTCCACCAACCAGGATGTTGTCAAGCGAGACAGCAGGAATAAGCGGAAGCACAAGCGGAGACTCGTCCGTGCGCATTAAACGCGAATATTAACTGGCGAGGGTGGGCTTGACGTCCCTCTCCCTCATGGTTATCATATAACAAGGCTTGATGCCTCGTGGCACTGAGTGCCGCATCACGACATCATTGATTCGGTTATCCACGCACACGATCTTTTTTTAACTCACTCTCGCTCATGTTCACTCTCATTGGATCAAGTCACTCTCTATTGCATGTTCGTTCTGCTTTGTGCATACCTTGTCTATTTGTATTTTAGGTGCCCATCTGGAATGGGTCCAATTGTCCATGCGTAGCCATGGTTAACATAACATGTATACTATTACTAGTATAGCTGCACCGGATGTACATAATGCTTGATGCAATGCAACTGATTATAGCACAAGTTGATGCAACAATGCGTGTGCCACCTGTTCGTTGGTGCGGTCTTCGGTTTTCAACAACCTCCAACAAACTCAAAGGAGTCCAAACAAGGGCAGCCTGGCATTGCACTGGCAGCAAGAGTCCTTGCCACAATTGCGCAGGTTGATTACAGCAAGCTATTAAATTTCTATTGCACACGGTCTATCGTTCTCATCGACCTCCTCGCTCGACTCTACACTAATAGGGGGCGAGAGTTGCCCCCGGAGCAACCTGCAAAGGATGAATATATGTCTAGGTCGTGCTTCATGGCGAAGGCTTGATCAAAGCACGACTTGGAGACGTTGTTGGTATCCGTGGCATACTACTACTACCATTGAGTTTAACTTCCTTTTTGCGGCAGCAATAGTGACCACACCTTTGAACTTCCTTTCGTCAGTCCTTAAGTCTTCATTGTTCGGGACATCTTCACAACCTCAAATCGACAGAGATACCTTGTTCTTGCTTTGACTGATTCATGGCACCGCTACGGTCCCTTCCGCCACGATGTCTTTGTCCGTTCGTTTCTCAGTCACATCTGAAAGTATTTAAGCGATAAGCAGAACCGTGGTTTCGACACTACACTACGAACACATTCTTCAGCCAAGTATTTTCAAGTTACTACTCGCGATCGTGCCCGTTGTTGATGACGCAAACTCTGGTTAGTTCTTCGTTTTGTGATTGCTGATGATGTTGACATCAGGTTCCAGCGTGTCAGGCAGTGAACCAAGCTGAGAAGGAATGAAGTCCAAAGTAGAGTTATTGTCTCTTCCTGAAGAACTTCTACTTTATATTCTGAGCTTCCTTCCTTGGCAAGACATTCTACGTTGCACATCCGTAAGCTACTATCCAATCACTAATCGGTGTTGGTTGTCTCAGATGGACTCTGATACTGATGATCGTTCGGCAGCTATGCAAGGCCCTTCGCCAGGCATACATGTCATCTTCCGAGCTGCAGAATATCACTGAATTGGGTGGCCAACAACTGCTCCCTGTCTTCAGTGGTTACATTTCTTTTGCAAAGCGCCTACAACTCCTGAGGGACAAACCCCACGCATGGACCAAATTTGACATTCACTCTTTCGAAGCAATCTCTATACCAGAACAATTCTATACGCGAACAGAAGTGACCATCGTCAGTGGACATGCCTGCTTCTGGAAGCCGACTACGCACTCGTGCAAGATCTTTCCAATACTACCCAAGCCCTTACAACAAACTATCGAGCGTGATTTCTCTCCAGATTCGCTTTGCTCAGTTCCCAGACAGACACAAAGCGACTTCGATGTTTTGAATGTTTTCATTGACCCGGTGCAAAACCTTCTCGCCATCGCCTATGTCACAGTCATTAGAAATGGTAACATGGTGTATGATGAGGATTACTATATTGATCTTGTAGCCCTGGATGGAGATGGTGCCCACCCTCAAGCTGCTGGACGGACTCTGTTTCTCTCTGACTTGCCGACACGCGAGAACTTTATCACAAAGAGTACGACAATCGAGGGTTTGGGGAGATATCTCGCTTTACGATTGTTTGACGATCAGCCGCGCACTCCTACATTTGCGTCCAGATGGTGGTTGCAGATTTGGGACTGGCAACACTCAACAACGTCCAATGTGAGCATTGATTAGAATTAGTTGAAATACTTGACAGTTGATACTCGACCTAGAGCATCCTCAGCGGCCCAATAATAGATCCAGATTTTGACGAGATCGACATTTGCTTCCTCGGAAACGATAGATTTTTGATTGTCAACGGTGATTTGAAGCTCTATTCGATCGAGGACATGTCTCAGGCACCGCGATTGCTGGCTTGCTTCTTGTTGCCTGTATCATTGGTGAACCTACGATGCCTCACTCCAACGGATGATATTGCACGTAGCTCACACCCCCAGAAACAAGCCCCACAAGTAACGTGGATCTCGGATCCTAAACATCGACTACTCTCCCTTGTCACGCGGTATCCAGATCTCTACTTCGTCATTTCCACTAGGATTTTCTTCGAGCCTGACTTCGTTGATTCAGAAGGAACAGCAACCATACCATGGGAATCTTGGGGTCCTTTAAATGCTCGTGCATTCCCGCACCAATTTTCATGCAAACTTGCCGTTAGCGGGAGTCGAGCTTTGTATGCATTCGCTGCAGCCGGCGCAAAAATAGATGACTCGACGGAGTACAGATTACATCTCATGGACTTCAGTCCATTAGCTGTTAAGCGCTACCACCAGCAAGGCCTAGGAAGAATGGTGAATGAGCCATCTACGGTAGAACCCATCGAGACGAAGAAATGCATCACGTCATCCATGCCCTATGTCGAGGTCGTGTCTGACAGAACGTTCAGTAATGGCGACCTCATCGAGATGTGGCTCGATAGAGACAAACTTTATTTAATGAAGAATTGTTTTAACATCGTAGGATCGTCCCATCTTCCAATAAAGTGCGATGTACTTATTGTTTATCCAGAATAAAATGGATCAGTTTGAAGTCATCGAGTTTTAGGGGCAAACACCCTATGATGCAGCTACTAGTAGATCGTTGACCTTCCGTCAACAGTACTTGCGAGGTGAGAGGCCAAGGATTAGGATTACACATTGATTATACAGAGATATTATCGTACTATAGACGAGCATATACGGGATAATTAGCATATCTACGTTGGGCACATCCAAAGATGACAATCAATGAGATTTCTACATACATTAAGCACCCATGACCCCCGGCGCAGTGCAGTACTGCGTTCAAGGAAAGGGCTAAAAGAACAGCTTTCTGCTCCCAACAAGAATCCCCGCAATTCTGCATCCAGAAAACAATCCAATTAATAGTAAGAGGAAATCGTAGACTCTGGGTCGACCCTAGTGGTGAGGATAGGGAGGCTGGGGCAGTCGTCCTGGGCGGGAGTGGAGAAAATGCCAGTGTCGGTAGTCTGGTGCAGGTTAAGCATCAGCCGAGAGATAAGAGTGACGGAGAGGCTGAATGTCATCTTTAGGATCTGTCCATGTTTATCGCATTAACCACTCACCAACTAGTGAATGTGGAAAGACTGCCTCTGATGCCAACCTTGCCAATGCATCAGGAAACAGTCAAACTGAATACAAGGTGCGGAGTTTGTATGCTCACCGAACCAATCTGATTTAAGCTGTGAGCGTTTTGTGACACCATCAGTATCCATGCGGTGACTCACAAAGTAAGTCAGAATATTCAGTATATTGGACAGTGTCATCACTCTGGAGGCATGTGGGTCAGAATCACTCGAATCACAGTATTGCCAGCAACCTCACCCGAAAAACATCGCACCTGTGTTCGGTTGATTCAGTGTTCGTAATACAGATGCAACGAAAGATTTACCATCGCGAAATATGATATCAATGATATTTTTCCTAGTGACCAAAGATAAACGCAGCAAACTGTCGGTTTTGCAAATTTTGTACACTGTCAGCACAAAGATGAATAAATCGAAGACAAATAACGCCACATATGCCAGCCCGATTCCTGCAATTTGATAAGGTCACGACATGAAGTTGCATGTAAATGTGACTTAGAAATCACTGACGGGTAGCTCTGTAACGACCTTTGAGCAGGCGCATGAAATGGGGATGAACACGACATACACCGCTTTTGAAAATGTTTCATTGCACCCAACTTCTGGCACGGTTTCCACATTGCCTGAAAATTGTCCAAAAGTGTCCGCCTAGAAACGATCAGTAGACTCCAGGGTCTAAAATTGAAAAAAAAACGCACGCAAGCTAATCCTGCAAGAGCAATCATGACAATTGTCATCCAGGTAAGCAGGCGCTTGCTACAACCGTAGAGAGCATAAGTGCGAATGGTCATCATGACTAAATTTTTCAGTATGTGAATTTGTCGCAATGAAAACTTCTGCGTACCGCAAACAATCGCTGTTTGGAGGAAAATGGCCAGTTGTCTGTATAGCGCATATTTCGAACAGCTAAGTCTTTGTTGAGCAAACCATACATATAAGGATCAGAGTGAAACAAACCTCTACAGAAATAAGTTATAAGCATGCCAAACGTTGAGTACATGCATAACGAAATTGCAGAACCTCATCTGAAACATGCACAAAATCCATGACTAAGCCACATATATTGCCGAGGAGAGCAATATAGCGATTGAGCAGAAATAATATTGCAAACAATGCTTTCGGACGGCGCCAAATAAAAGCGATTTCTTCTGGTAGGGTTATCATATGGTCGTATATCAGTATGCCTAGATTCGAAATAATGTTATCGTCCTGAGACCAAGGATAAAACTGAGGTCTAGTACTGTTTCCCGCCAAAACGGCGTATATGCATAACAATCTATAAATATTCAGGATATATGGTCAATCTGTGTGTTATCACTCACACTTGCTGCACCTCCGGATCGGTGGTATACATCATGATGAGGCAATATTCAACTGGAGGACGTCGAGAATGTGGGGCGCTCCGTTATATACCAGCCGTGTTTAACGGTCCATCCCGCAATCAAGTGCTATGTATGCATGCATGCAAATCAAACTCCAAAATAAAGTTCTAGACGTAATATAGTTCCTATGCATAGATGTTCCGAGTTGGCATCACTGATCAACGTGTTACAGGCTAGCCTCACATGGGTGGGAGCTGTGCCATTACAAGGCTGGTATTGATGCGTTCCTCGTTAGAGCACAGGGATTATGGCTGCCATGGCGATCAAGGCTTGAATTATCAGAACTCAGAGTGAGTCATTGTGGGTTGACCTGGACAGATTCGATAAAGTCTCGTATCCGCTGGATCCATGTCCCCAGGCTGGTCGATAGATAAAGGTCATTTATCAGAAAATTTATTAAGAGTGGATGTATGCGCACAAGTTGCCTCCCTGGCATGCTAGGTAGATGTGTCACTGATATAGTAGTCAATAAAATGTCGGTGATCGTCGAAGTCGTTGACCTGAAGCAGTTGAACTGTTGCTTCGAGCTCCATAAAGTCAACGGTAGCGCCTCGGGTTGATTCAGACTCCGACCGTCTCTACGGCGAAGGTCTGGGCGGACCCGGAAGTGCTGTGGAGATCGCTTCACGTGCTATATGCGCACTTTGAGTTCGTGTTAGCATATGGTCCAACACAGCCGGTCTGACGGTGGATTTACACAACACAGCTTTTTTTTGAGAAACTTTAACCTTCCTCTCGATGACGGTGATGCAGTACTAGTCATGCTATGCGAGTCCAATGGTAACCCATTCACTCTCCAGCTCGCTCTTTATATTATCTTTGTAGAACCCAGCGATACAGTGACTATATAGGCTCCGATAGTCAATGTGAATTGACTAGAGACATTCAACTCGCTCGTCCGAACCTTCACACTACAGATTCAGGTCTCGAACACACCAGAAATGTTTCTGAAACAGAGTGCATTGCGTCTAGGGAGTCTCATATAATCTCAAACGACACGGTCCAACTGGCTTGGAAGTTGGCAATGCGTCGGATATCAGTGGATCCAGCTTTGCAAATTTGCAGGGAAAATCGCCTGGAATTGGCATCGATGGCGGGGGATGTAGTACGGTACGTACTACAGCAAGTCCAGGAGTGTTGTCAGGGTTGGATTAGAGAAACACAACTACCAGAGATGGCGAGACCAGCCCTCTGTTGCAAGTTGCATCTTACCTTTCAACTTCGTCTAGTAAGTGTTCCATCGAACCAACGCTCGTTGTGGCCATGATGAGGCTGATCATCGGTATCCTAGGTGGTTCGTGGGTGCTTGGGTCACTTCTTATGAATGATTGGTCGTCAATCTAGGAACTTCTAGTTTACGGGAATGGTGAAAATCTCTCGTCATGGATGTTAAACCTTGACTTTGATTGTGCCATTGTCGCCATCAGTCATCGATAGCAGGAGTATCCTGGTGAGCGCTGAATCAAATAAAAATGTACGTTTCCTCAGGGATCATCGCGTTCTGCCACTGACCTGTGGGGTTGGATGGTTTCATATCACCTCTTGAACGAAACAACGCGAGGTAACTTCCATACCAACAAGGCTAGCCATGGTGCTGGTCAACTATGGTCCCAGATGACTCTCAAGCTGAATTTTCAGAATCATGCAATGCAATTCCCGGTAGCCACTGGCTCACGCCTGGCAAGCGGGCTCAGGTATAATAACGACTGAGCCTCTGGTTTCAACTGTTTATAAGGTGAGTACTTGACTTTTAAGCGGAGGAACACATCTAGACATAAAATGATGTATATTATGCCTTTTGTGTTTAGGTCATGGGATCCGCGCCTTAGAACATTGAGGCTACCACTGTGAAGTTTTTTTTTGATTCCAATTTCTGTCCTTTGCAGAGTAGTACTCTATGTAGGACAATACAGTCTAGTCTATGGGACCCCCAGTGTCCCAGATAAATCTCCAAACACGCGAATGCCCTGATGTGAGGCGTACCCCCATCAGTCCGCCGTTCCCGCCGGCCGTTTTAGACGCGCTGTTCGAACTGTGAAGTTTATTTGACGAGCGATCTGCTAGCTAACCCATTAGACTGGCCTTGACCAGGCGAGCTTTGTTATGCGCACAGGCTCCAGTTTTCCAACGTGTGCCATGTTATTATCCCGGAAATTCCTCCAGTCTTGACCTGACTTACTGTTGCAGGCCATCTTGACTATTACCGACGGGAAATTCAGGTTCGACACTCGTAAAGAAGATGAGGACGACATAAATGTTATTTTCGATCAGTTATTATCGCATATGGCGTCATCCAATGCTACGTATACTAATGTTCGTGCCATTTCGACACAGCATCTACCTAACAGTCTCACAGCCAATTAAAGGCGTCAGCATGCACTGAACGTTCTTTGACTGTTATTTCACTTCGGACATATAATATAAGAGTACAATACTACTGATCTCCAGACGTAGCTTCTCTACTAATTCACTTTATTGTATCCTCAGGCTCCATTAGATGGTTTGAGACCTGCTAGTGCAGAGACATGAATCTATCACTGGCATTAACGTGACTATGCACGACCTACCTATGCAAAGCACTGAGAATCTCCTCCCTCCCCTTGTCAACCCAGGCCGCCGGTATTTTGTCTGAATTGTCCTTCGAATATTGTCCAACTTGAAGAAAATTGTTCTCTTTCGAGAATGCCCATACTGCTTGGTTTGGGGCTGGCGTCGTTGTAATAGCATGAAGCTCCTTCCCTAGATGTATGAAGTGAGAATAATACACCTTCGGACAGAAATAAGACCCACGTATGATTTTCTCCACCAAATATCCTAATTTCTACGTTCTTGGGTGAGCGAATACGTCCTCAAATGCAAAAAAAAATAATGTACCAAGTCATTCTTGGAATATCCTATCATATAGATGGCAGTCAGATCGTATCGGTCATTCAATATTGGACAACTTGCCAAACGGATCTAGAACATTGCGTTAAATGAATGAACGTAACACCTTAGCTTTAGAACTTACTTTCAATTTCCTCCCCGGCCACAAGAAAGCCATAGAAAGCCCAACTCTTGGTAGTCAAATGAGACAAGGTGACACAAGGAAGTGTGTAATACGCCTTACAGCAATCACAGTCGCTGGAACGGTGAACTATTCAAGTGTGGACCATAGCTGGAAGGGCTGTCGCATATAATGACGGTATCAACGAGCTGTAAGCAAGGAAAGACTCCTGCATACCAAAGCTGCACAGTAAAGCATTGTGATCATCCATAAATGCGAGGAGTAACTGAGTAAAGAGTTGGGAACCACAGAGGAAGCATGCGTCTAGAGATCACGCACGAGAACGGAATCGGAGTGGCAATGATCTTTTCTAACCCAGTCAGGGTTTCCACGAGCTGATTAAGCGTCGTGCAAAGCACGCCTGCGAGGAGAATTATCAGTGGCATGGACAATGAGCCTACCACAACATACCTAAAGTCGAGTCAGGCACAGTTCCACGGG
Source organism: Suillus americanus (assembly GCA_016695465.1). Taxonomy (NCBI): domain Eukaryota; kingdom Fungi; phylum Basidiomycota; class Agaricomycetes; order Boletales; family Suillaceae; genus Suillus; species Suillus americanus. Next base: position 77,570 of record MU177978.1, on the reverse strand, counting down.
TCTGCAGTGCAGAGATGTAAGATGTCTTTGGGGCTCAAACATATTAGGCCCTGTTAATTTTCGTGCATGGTGAGATATACACACCAAGTACAAAGATATTTCTAAAGGGACGTTATTTTTGCCGAGGTGGAAAATTTGACGTGCGTCATCTGTTCTGAGCTTACAAAAATGTTTCTTTATGATTCCCCATACCCAAAAGAAGATCGGAAATGGAAAGGCTGCTCGCCAGCGGTGCCCAGGAGGTAATTCGGCGGGTAGAAGAGACTCTGCATCATAATAACGCGGTGCGATGGTTTTAATGGTGGTGTCCGTCCAAAATGATCGATTGTCAGGTCTTGACAAAGACCCAGGCACTGCCACTTCCTGGATTTGAACGATCGGGCCCTCATAAAATTCCGATTTGTCGTGATTCAGGTCATGTGTATGCCTACGGTGTAACTTCCGAATTTGGTCATTTTTAGAAGGGATAATGGCGGGAAACGAGAAATGGCGTGAAGAGAGGAAGGGAACGAGCGGGTACAGATCTTCATAGTAAATTCCTTCTTCCCCTCGCAGGTAGTGCTTGACGGCGACAGCATACGCCTCGAGTAAATTCACTACGGTTTTCTTCTCGATCAAGGTCATAGCGTATTCCTTGTGGGTCTTCGCTGCCATGGGGTCCTGGTCGGTTATTTCATCAGTAATTGGACGATGATAATCCTTTGAGGGAATTGAAAAGGCATTGTCTGTGACGTTTGAGTGACCCCTGCGAAGAAGAAAAGAGCTTGTGCACCTGGGACATGAAACCACACAGTCCGAGCAAATATGCGGCAGTTTAACACAATATGAGACCAGAGTTTTGCACCCTCATTATAACACTCGAAACAGGACGATGTCCGAAAAGATATTATGAAACCGAGGACAGTACCAAACCTGCGATGAAAACAAGTCAAAGATGGTTTCAGTGGGACTGAGTACTGAGGGCCCCTACACGGTGATAAGAGTCGGCTGAATCGACAATTTTCCCTGTGTGTGATTGTTAAGCACGCATATTGAGGACGACCAGATACCAGTGACGATCAATGCAGGCCAACATCTAGTCAAGGTGGTACCCAAAAGCGTGTCCCAGAAGATTGAAAATGTTTGCCACCATGTGAGGGGTTTCAATGTGGGCTGGAATGAGCCAGGGGTAGTAGTCATATCATCAGTCTTGGACATTGGTGAACGGGGCGTGAGGAGAGAGTCAGAGGGAGGTTTAAAAGCCTCGCAGAAGTCCTTGGCGAAGAGAGACGCACGTTTCTTCCACACGCGTGTGAGGCATGATTGAAATACTCAATGAAAAGCGCCCATATGCACTGTGCTTACTCGATTGCGGGCGGGCAGTTTGTGTTATCAAAACCTTACTCGGTTCTGTCAAACAGCTTGAAATCCCTGAGCGCTAGTATATCATCCAGAATTATTTATGTAATACCCACCATTCTTATCTTAGTAACTCCCAAATCAAGTTTCATTGCCCCCACCAAACTTCCACTCATCCATCACATGCCATTCGCTGCCCTCGTTTTTCTTCAGTGATTGAAGCTTGAAGGCGCACTTTTAGCGCACATAGCTTCTTATGGCCACCGCTGTTCTCCATCAAATTTTCAAAGTTCGTCTTCCCACTCACCCTACATTATGCCGCTGACAACACTGGACACGCCGCAATGTGTGGTGTGGAGATCTGGCGTGGGAGCCATGGTCTGGCGCAGGTTATAGGTAGTGTCAGGGGTTCTGGAGCAGTAGCAGGAGTCCTGGCTCGTAGTCGGTCCTTGATAGAAGGAGCCGCAGCCTCCCGCTATAGAGGTTTGGCCTGGGTTTCCCTTGCAGTCCTTGCCCGTTCCACCGTCACGCAGTGATTCAACATCGATGTTTCCAGCCTCAACTGCATCTCCCAGGCCTGCAGGTATTGTAGATTGTACTGCTCGTATCTTATCAGCAGCGTCATCACCGGGTGTTCCAAAACACGAGCCTATACCACCGCTGCTAACTCTGTTACAGGGCTTGCTTTTAATATAAAAATGAGTATCCCCTCGCAATCACTACAAGCCAACCTTCTCGTATTCGTAGTACTCCCGAACAGCAACTCGAACGGCAATGATCTGTTAGTGTTGTTGGCAGAACTCGGGAGTTTTGCCAACCAGTCTAGCAAAACTGGTTGTGCCTGGTCCTCGGCAGAACTCACGCAAAAGGAGGGTGGCAGAACCTGGCATAACTCGAGTCCAGACTCCAGGGTATCCAAGACTCGTGGAGATGTAAACTCGTGGAGATGTAATTTAGATCTCTGATAACAAAGTTTGAATTCAAAAGAACATGAAAACCGACGTCCTTAAAGTAAGATTGTGAACGTTGGAGGGCGCCCCCTCGCATCACTGATCAGCGACAATTTCGAGCGCCCAGTGGAACGAGTTGACAATAACTCCAATCGCTACTACTGTAAATGCAAACATTTCGACGACACTGATAACTTATCAGGTGCTCGAATCCAGGGTCGTGACAACAACCCACCGATCCATCTTATCAAGCGCTGTGAAAATGCATGTTGCTCTGCGCCAAGCAGCGCGCCAGTTTGTTATGGACAAGACACTGATTCAATTCTTACTTCTGCTGCTTCGAATTCTCAATCTGCTTCGGAAGTTCTGCTACCGCTGTCATTCCCGTCAAGAGACGCAAAGCTTCAAATTTATCAAACTTCTACATAGCCTAGCTAGGCGCCTAGAGTTTTGCCACCCTGGCAAAACAACCGGCCGGCAGAACTAAATTCAAGGAGTTTTGCCCCCTACAATACCTGTTGTCCACTTCGGGATCCTCCATGCATTGAAGCTGGACGAGCTGACAACATACATTATATAGATATTTGAAGGAACCAAGCAAGGTCTGACTGATAACAGGGTACCATAGACTCGGATCCGACAGAAGATCAAAATACGTCGTGTGATGCGGTTTCCCTGTGCTGAAGATGTACGCGTTTAATGTGATAGTGATACGCCCCCTCGAATTGCAAATGTCGGAGCGTCTCCTTAAGTAAGGATACACAATACAGAGATGAAAATTATGCCGTGGCCAGGTATTGTGAGTGCTTACATTGTCTTGTGCTATCAAGAGCACAAAATCCTGAAAGTTGTGCATCCCCACAGAGTCCAGACTCGATTTGATCGGCAACTCTACCCGCGATGTAGGACCTCACATGGACCTCAGCGCTGGAAAAAGTGTCACGCAGGAACCAAATTTGTCGCCCAAATATAATCCAGATTGGTCTGTCCTCAATGTTCTCCCTCTTGGCCTAGTTCTCACTCGGTTTCCCAATTGCACTTAGTACGGTTGTTCGTTAGCGCTTAGCTGTCAGTTGTTTATCGTTTCATGTGACCAGTCAAACTATTTTCAATTTGAAATACTGGAAAGAAGTGAACGATTTTAGTCGCAGCGAAAGTCTCATGTTCAGTTATTTGCCATGTCCTTTCGCCGGGATTCGCCCTGAAAACATGATATTCACCTCTCGTCGTCATCGTTTGTGCCGGCTGACGTTTGATGTCGACATGTCAGCACGAGGACTTTGGAAGATAGATTTAGATTTAGAGCGCGTTCTAAACGCTGCGGGAAGTCATCCAATATCGGATAGTTGTTCCGCAGGGCACATTTCAAAAAGTTCTATTGTTGTTGGGCGTGGGTTCTCCGAGTTGGCGTGTCTTGGCCCATGGTGCCGCGCAATGTTTAAGATGCCTTTGCGAAATTTTGTGGACTGAACTAGGGACTGAATGGGGGTCTTGGATTGTTGTGAGGTTCTCGCCTGGGATGTACTCCATGAAAAGCACCCTGTATCGTGGCGTGAAATGACCGACTCAAACCATAGAGCTGGCCCGGAGGATGATAGAAACCTAAAGGTGCCCAAAGCGTCTATGATAAATTTCGACTTTGCATGCAAATTAGATCTCATACTCGCGGTAGTACTAGCTGTCTTCCCACAATGAACCATCGAAGAACTCTTCTCCTATTGAGGGACACTAGTCATCGCCCGGCGGAAGTGCACAGCAGCTAGCTGTGGCTTTTTGTTGGCAGCGGATAAGGGGATGGGACATCGTCTTGGGAATGAGTGTGCGTGGTTTGTAATTGAAACGTGGATCATGTATTTTGGTTATCACAGATTTGGGAAGGCTGACTCGGACAGGGGCGTCCTCGATTTCGACGAGTAAGACCTGGTATTCTGTGAAAGGAATATTAGATGCCTTGCGGACGAGGCCGTCGTACTGGCGTGTCGCATCAGCCTTACCCATGCCGCGTCAAGACCACGTCACACCTCGTTCGTTAAAATTGGATTGGTTCAACATGCCTGAAGCGTCTCGTAATTTCAACCCACCCGGAGACAGAAAGAGTAGGGGGTGCTGGCTGGATAAGCCGCCGACAACCTTGAGGTAGCATTTTTGCCTCGTCATAGCTGCATCACAGGCGCACGCCTGTTAAATGACCAGAAGGGATGGGTTCCGCCTAATATCATTCGTCAGGCATAACCATTCTGCCAAGCCCTTTCACGATAGTATAAAAGTCATCCTGTCTTCACTGGAGCTCGCCCCACCTCTCAGAGATTTTTCGAGCACCTCAGCAGATCATACCAAACAATGCGTTTCTCCGTTATTGTTGCGCTGACATCATCTATTATGTCTGTCACAGCAAGGCGGCCAGATTGTAGGCCACCGGATGCGGATTGCACCGTGGACAGTGACTGTTGCGGTGAATATAGTGTCTGCTCTACCCTTGTGAGTGCAGGTATCTTTCTTTCCAGCCAGTTTTACCTGATGTGACTCACCCTTTGCGCCTCGGCCCCAGGGCAATATGTGCACTAGCCAGGTTCCCGACCAACATCGGTGAAATCATGAGTGAGTAGCCGTGGGAACTATAGATTGATGTAATTCTGCTCCGTCTAAATATAGGTATCCACTGGCACACTGCGAGAATTTCGAATTGTTGGTACATAGCTAGAGGATGTATGCAAATGTAGACTACATCAGGAAATGTACACATTACTTAACCTTGCCTTAAACAGACTTAAGTTGTACTTTTGCAACTTGGCAAATATGGACCTGCTTGTCCAGAAATTCAACTTCAACATGGTCAGAAAAAAATTGTTCAGTTATATTAGTACATATGTTTTGGTATAGACTGCACTAAAAAAATACAAGATTTACCAGGTGAATGATGCATGAGAGAGGAAACAAATCTAGCCAAGCTGAGAAAGTAACAAAAAAGGAAGTCAAGAAATGTGAGAATTTACTGATGTATGATGAGGAGCTGGTGACAAGAATTTGACATTGCAACTGATGGCCAGCGAGGGATCACAGTGTCATTGTGTACAAGTTGTTGGGCATGTTTGTTTGCTGTAATTTAGCTTTAAGCTTAGTAATCTTTCAATCGAGGTTTTTACCAAATGCTTCCAAGTTCGAAAGACAAAGTTCCGCTCTTGTATGCTTGGTATATGCAGGCACTCAAGTATTTCAATCGCATCTAGTTGAGACTAGTTGACCATCTTACCTTGCTAAGAGAGTAGGCCACGAAATGAAGCCCAACACGGGGTTTTTGTCTCTTGCTGAAGAACTACAGTTTAACATTTTGAGCTTCCTTTCTTGCTGAGATATTCTTCGTTGTACATAGATCTGTGAGCCCAATTTATCATCCATGGTTGTCTTTTATAATTATGGTCTTGCAGGTATGTAAAGCCCTTCACCAGATGAATACATGTCATCCTCCGAGCTTCAGTACATCATTGAACTCAGTGGCCAATGGTTGCTCCATATGTCCCCAATATGGACAATGTCAACATTCCCGTTTCTAAGCGCCTGCAACTCTTGAGGGATAAAGCTCACGCGTGGTTCAAAGTGGACGCCCACTCTTTCGAAACAGTCTCTCTACCGAAGAACATGCACTCTGACGAGAAGTTCATTGTTGATGGGCACATCTACTTGTGGGATAAAGACGAGGACATGGCCACAATCATTCCGATACTACCAAAGCCCTCACAAAAACAGTCAAGTGTGACTGGTCTCCAGGAACATTGTTTTTAGTTCCTGACTCAGACAACCTCGATGTGTTCATGGACCCAGCACAAAATCTGATCGCCATCGCGTATGCTGTTACTGATGATACACTCCAGTCCTTTAGGCTTTTTGAAGGTAAGTACTCACCAATTGAACTCTCAATTCTCTCACCCACTGACATATGTTTAACTATGTCACAGATATATGTTTGTTTAAGTCTCTACATCTTCCTAAACTGTCTAGACAGTTATGATCCTCCATCGGCCTTACCCTCTGACTGATCTCCTAGGATACCAATATTCTGTGATATTTGGGTGTTTTCTCCCTGCTCTGTGTACAAAACAAGATGATGACAATGATATTGTGAGTCCGTTGTCTCCCTGAGAGTGTCTCAAGACTCATGCGCTCTCAACACTGACAGTTCCCTCAAGGATGCCTCTGAAATTAAGTTCTACAATGATCCTGATGACGAGGTCCCGATGCCACAGGTCCCATCAATGGAACCCACAAGAAACACCTTCTCCATTCTACTCAATGCTGGACACACCCCAGCAACTGTTGCAGCTGGTTCTCAGTGCTCTGGCCGCCCTTCAAAGCCCTCAGCTTGTGTTCGTGATGCTGACCATGCCTGTGGGCTGTCCTCATCCTCAGGCACAAGGAAATGTGCATTATAGAGTGCTGCAGACCATCCAGCACTGGTTAAAAAAGTTGCTATGTGAATACTATCTCCTCTCAACTCTGACGATGACTCTGACGATGGCTCTGACAAAGATATCCCTGCTTCTGCTCCTGATCCAGGAGAAATGTCCTCTGACAAGACGATTCCCCAACCAGATGGCGATGACGCCAATGACAAGTCTGAGAACGAAGGTGCCACACAGAGTGTATGTACCTCTATTGACCATTGTTCTTCCTGCGCTGACACTTGTATTTAGGTTACAAAAAGCGAGCGTACAGCAGATATTTGCACCATATTCAATCGTATTCCTGATGGATGGATATGTACCCTGTGCAAGTGAGTTATTCGTCTGGTTTTCAATCTTTTTATTGATTTTGCATAAGGGATGCTGGTGAACCAGCATCCAAGCACACTTTTTGTGGAGGCACTTCAACTCTGCAAACGCACATAGTTCGCCACAAACGCACCCATTTTCAAGTATAGAAGCAGTGTTGTGATGCTGCGGGCATCACAATGCATTTTCGTGCAATCCCACCTGGCGAAGACCTCACCGCAATGCAACAAACTCTCGATTGCAATCTTGTTTCAAAACCTGCTGTATTCATGAAGGAAGGGTTACTGGAGTACATAATGGAGCTTGTCGTGACAGAAGACGAGGTGCGTTTTTTAATTTTGTTATTTGCATTGCTGTTGAGTGACATTATGGCAGGCCATTCAGTTGGTTGATAAACTGGCTTTCCGACGTTTGCTGTTGTACACCCGTTCAACTCTATCCGAGAAAGATATCCTGCACCGCACCACACTCACTGATTCAATCAAGTCTCGAGCAATTGCCATCGTCGAAAAGATCAAGGAGCGTCTTGCTGTAAGTTTATTCAATTTGCATTATTAACTATTGTTGATGCAGTTTTGGTAGCATGTCGACAGTGCAGTGTCTATGATGTTCGACTCATGGACATCTATCATTGGGGATCCTTTCTTTTCTGTTACTGGCCATTATATCTGGAACCCCCCTGATAAGCCGCAAGAGTGGGTGCTGATGCGTGAGCAGCTTGATTTCAGTTATATCGAAGGCAACCATAGCAGCCAAAATATTGCCTGCATACTCATTGAGACCATAGATAGGTATGACATTTGCAAGAAGGTATGTTTTTCATAATTCACTTGAGCAATTTATTGACCTTACTTTGCAGGTTGGCTGGATGACATCAGATAATGCCTCGAACAACGACACTGCCATGAAAGAAGTCGGGCAGGTCTTGAACGAGGGCGGTAATGATTGGTTACCAGGTGCCCACCACATTCAATGTCAAGAGCACATCCTTAACCTTGCTGTGTGACACTTCGTTGATGCAGTCGCGCCTACCCCTCAAGCCACCTTACTCATGAAGATCTGTCGTGCTATAGATAATGGTGATGATGCTGATGTTAACAGTTTAATGGAACAGCTGGCCACATTAGAATGTGATCCCGAAGCCATTACCGAGGACGGTTTTGATGTGGCAGATGCTGTTGGCAAAGCACTCGCTCTTATTGAACAGGTGAGCTCCTTGTCTTGTTTTTGAGTTGTGTTCTGATATGAAAATAATAGATTCGCAAATTTCCGCAAGCCAGAGCCTTCTTCCAAAAGTGTTGTGAGGAAGAGGGCATCCCTGTTCATGAGATCTTAGCCTGGGTGCGAACACGCTGGGCATCTTTATACAAGTGCCTTGAATGCTTCCTCTCTCATCGCCTGGTGAGTTCTCTAATGTCTTATTTTTTCAATATCTCTAATGCCTTATTTTTTCAGGCCATCAACCGTTTTACTCTGCTTGTTGATGAGAGTCACAAAGTCCCGACGCTGCACAACAAATCATACAGCAACTTCAAACTTGATCGAGCTGACTGGAAAAAGATCCGACTATGGTGCACGTCACTTAGTCACCGCTACTTTTGTGCAACATTTTTAGCACCTCGAAATTTCACCCGATTTTTTATCCCTCTGGCAAAAATGCTTGTTTTTGCCTATAATTTGAGGGAGTTTTTTTTTTCTTCCAAGGTCAATTTGGCGCATCCCTACAAAATGTGGCTATACATGATCAAAGACCCTCGCTACTGTTTCAGGAACTCATCTGTGTGATTCAATTTCAGCTCTTAGTGCTGTCAAATTCTGCTCCAGCTCTTCACCCTCGAACTCCACAACACTCTCATCACCATCAGACCAGTCCGAGTCAGAATCTGGTGCATAGTCACTGTCTTCGGACCAGTAGCAGTTGATGCCGCCTTCATAATCACACTCGTTCTCCACATCGTCGTCATTGTGGATCACTGGTTGAGCATTGTTGGGTTCTGCTGGGTGGTGTTTCTTGTGGCAAAAAGCTCGAGCATGTGCAACTAATGCTTTTTTTTTTTGGCTTTTCTGGCCATTATGGATGGTTCTTGTAATGAGGAATAGCTGATATATTATTTACATTCACAATCACTAGGTACTCCGTGCAATGCATAGCTGTAACTTGACCGCAGCTACACTAATATTGAAGCTGCTCCTCCCACCCCAGCCTAATTTGGACTAGGGGTTAGGGTTGCAATTTTTTGGCCTCAATTTGGCACCTGCACAAAAGTAGCGGCAACTAAGTGACGTGCACCATAGTACATAACGTCCTCAAGGTATTTTTGATTTGTTTATCCATTCATTCATTTACTTACAGTTATAATAACTGTAGGAGCCTGCAACTGCGCAACAGTCATTCTTCTCGGCAACACATCCCACAGCCTGGCTAATGATACCCATGCTCGAATGTCTTGCCAATACATGGCAGACAATGGCAACCAATCCCACATACGCATCGATTGCTGACGCAATCCAGAGTGGCCTCAAGAATGTGGAGAAATACTATGAGAAAAACAGCGACTCAGATGTGTATTTCATCTGTCTGGGTGAGTAGTGTTTTTTTTCTTGAGTGCTGTTTCTAATGTACCTACAGTTCCAGACCCTAACTTCAAGTTGGCATATGTCGAGACCCGTTGCACTGATGAAAAGGTTGCGAGCGGGAGAGCTCGGTTTGAAGCTGTGGTAAGTCTTATTTGATTGATGTATTCTACCGGCAGCTGATAATTATGTACATTGTAGTTCAATAAGTATCACAAGGCTCCTCCACTGCCATGCACTACAGAACAAGCTGGCATGCCATTGAAAGCACCAGTACCGCAAGCTGTTTGGTATGGCCAGTCCTGGATGCGTGATGCTGTCATGGCACATCAAGCCATAGATCATCGCATGCGCGACCCCCGTCACGAACTCGCCTCATATCTTAGTTCACCATTAGAAGAGACAGAAGATGTTGTGGCATGGTGGGGGGCAAGTTGTTTTTTTATTCATACATTCTCAACTGACATTATTCATTAGCTACACTCACTACAGTATCCAACACTCGCTCGTATTGCCCGCAATTATCTACCGATTCAAGGTAGTGCGGTGTGACAAACATATTTCCGCTGGGCTTGCACAGGCGCTAGCACCATTCATGTGCCCTACACAAATTCCCTCACTTAGATCTTAGCACGCACTAGGAAACTGACATGCTGTTAAAGCGACACACCCTATCGCTAGTTCGGTCTGACTTCCGGGTACCTCGTTCTCCCATGTCCTACCTATCTCCACCTATCTCCACTGGTGCATTTTCTCTCGTCGCTTGTCGCTACTTACTAGTCGCAGGTCTTATTACATGTATCCTCATGTTCTGCAGTGCAGCATGTCTAAAGTCCTTTGGTATTAACATGCGGTTGCTTGACTCACTACTATCCTCGCCTATGTATCCTGAGCCTTCACGCGCCATGATAAAATATCCCGCAAAACATACAGGCAATTTACTTCCCCTTCCCTGAAATTTTGCAGGATAGAGTAGTCACTTAGTGTTATATCTCAGTTTTGGTGCAATCAATCTATTCTTGCTCATTTCTCTTGATCACGACATTCAACCGCTCTGAATTCGCAGTCGCTAAGTCCCTTTAGTATCACTAGTCCAAATGCAAGGCTGAACCGCTGTCGGTAGTTGCGCTACATTAGTCGCTGCCATGTTCTCTCCTTTGCTGGCGCCTAGTTTTACTCATACTTTTGTCCTGGCACAGTTCTGCTCAACTTGACACGTGCTCACTCGATTATTGCAACTTTCTGGTCCTTCAGTCATACCAACTCTTATAGTGCAATTCCCTTAGCACTCAATTGACCAAGCGCTTCCTTAGTTTTGTTATTTGTCGTTTGCGTTACTAATCGAGCGCTATTCAGCTGCTCCTGGTTTCTAGGTCGGATAGATTCTAACCTTTGCGCTATCGCTTCCCTTGCTTAAATTGAAGGAAGTGCTTCAATAGCAGTCCTCTCGGGTCAAATATTATTCTCGCGCCCTTCAGGATAAATAGTACTAGTGCTGTCAAAAACCTAGCTCCTATTATTCTTTCACAGCGGTTCCCTCTGAACGTGCTTTCTCTAGCAGGGGAATCACATCAACCTTGCGCTGCAATGCACTTGCATCATCCACCTTCTATGCACTACAGTTAACAAAGGCCGCTTACTGTAATGGACATCTTTCGGCAGCTACCAAGGCAGAGGGGTATGCACAAATTTTATTAGACTAGTTACTCAATGTGTAGACAAGTATTTCATCAATTTTTTGTTGCAGTCCCTATAGAAAAACTTATGGTCTGGTTATCAAGATATGACCCTTACACGGATTTACCCTTTTCATTTTACATACACGAACACTCCTCATACCATGCGTCGTACATGTTCCCTATTGATTCTCCATCCCAATGAAACATATTAATTCCTCTCCTCGTCAAATAATCTCAGTCTTTTGAACCAAGACTGAGGTGAGCTATCTTATTGACATCCCTACTCTACTCCTACTAACTACTACTCTACTAGTTCTGTTCTTGCCCTTAGGTATGATTTATAGTTACCATTAGTCTTTTGAACCAAGACTGAGTTCTGTTCTCGCCCTTAGTTTCTCTAGTCCGAGTCTTGTCACCTTTGATAGGTTATGAGCCCTGACTCAGACTAGGCTTTACATTCATTTCTCGCTTCCACTTGCCTAGTATCTGAGCCTCTCCGACTCTTCCCGAACTGGAACAAGGCCACCCTCTATCACTGCTTGTCCCGCAGATCCTATCAATTCCCTTGCTGCCATCACCACTGTTAACTCCTGTCATTCCAACTCATTCGTTACCAAACCCACTTACTCTTCCCATTCTATTGTCGCCATCGCCGACACATCATTCTACATCAGTGATGTCTACCATATTGTCGTCTAACATCTAAATCCCAACATCTTTTCCTCACCCTCCTCTGGATGCCAATGGCTCCAACTACACCTCATGGGTAACGTCCATGGACCTTTGGCTCTTGCTCTTCAATCTCTGGCATCTCCTCTCTGGTGATGAGAAGGGTCCTCCATGCCCAACGAAAAGCACCACTGAGACTGACACTGACTTCAACAAGCGCCTCGCGACACATGATGCGAGTGCGGATGTCATTTCTTTCCGAGAACACCAAAGTATAACCAAAGGACTCCTCGGTATGGCGGTACATTCAAGTGACCTTATCCATTTCATGGGTGTCGCTGACCCAGCCACCATCTGGAAGGCACTGGAAGACAAGTATCAGGCGTCTGTCGGCATCCATTTTACAAGCCTTATGGGCTGCGTTTTTTATCTTCCCAAGGCATCTGATAGCGACTCCCTTACTAAGACCATCAAGGAAATCACAGACATCAAAGCTCAATTCAAGGTCATTGAGTCTGCAGAATGAAAATGCAACAAATATACCCTTGTTCAAGCATTACTGCATGCCCTTCCCAATTTCTGTGCGCCACTCTCCCAGCTCATACTCCATGGCACTGATGCCAATGCTGGAAAGCTAATGCTGGAAGGTGTAATCAGCCAGGTCAGAAACTCGGAGCAGTACTATGCGAGTTTTGGCTCCACAAACCCGCATGTGCACCACACAGCCATGGCTGCTAGGGTGGCAAAAGCAGGTAAACCTACCGAACGTGCCAAGCCGAAGGATTTTGATTCTTCCAAGGGAGATAAATGGGAGCTGTCATGGCATTCAACATGCGGATCTTGCAAGCGCACAGGCCACATCTGGTACAACTGCCGTGCTCATGTAGCAAAATCAGACTCGTCAAATATGTCAGTGTGCATTCCCCCCTCACCTTCACAAGGCACTGATGTGTCAGTTCTCCCATCAGGACAACCTGACAGCATTCTGTCGTTTCTTTGTCTTCCTACACACTCTGCCAGTTTCTCTAATACAAGCATTATTTCTTTTCAATTCCACATAGACTCTGCCGCCACCGCACATATGGAATCCAAGCACTCCCTCTTCACTCGCTACAGAACTTATAATCCTCCCTTAATTGTGAAACTTGCAAATGACGATACTGTTCTTGCCCCAGGTTGGGGATTCATCACGCTAGCGCTTGACGATAACAGAAGGCATGAGTCCATCAAACTCCCCTTTCTCCATGTACCAGACCTACGGTGCACACTGATATCCATGTCTGCTCTAGCGTCGGAAGGAATTTTCTTTGAAATAGATGCTGAAGGAGGACAAATGCACCGTGCTGATAAGACTGTGATTGCACGTGTGGAATGCTCTGCCGGTCTATACTACCTTCAAGCCAAGCACACCCATACAGCCTTTGCCACCAGGTCCGCTTCGGCTATGTCTTTACCACTAGCTGTATGGCATGCATGCATGGGCCATGCCGCAAACTCCACCTTGCGCAAAGCTGAGAAGGTTGTAGTAGGACTGTCCCTTGACTTATCAGACAAGTCTGCAGGACCTGGCGACCACATTGACTGTCCACCGTGCCTAATGGGCAAACAAAAATGTTTGCTGTTCCCATCTCATGCTCGGCACCATGCAATGCACGTCGCTGAACTCGTTCACACTGACGTTTGGGGACCTGTCAACACTGCGACTCCATCTGGCAAAACATACTTTGTTGCCTTCATGGTGTGAAAGAAAAATAGAAGCTAGGCTTGAGACGGCACTAGTGCTATTATCCTGAAGGGCACAAGAATTATATTCGACCCGAGAGGACTGCTATTGAAGCACTTCCTTCGATTTAGGCAAGGGAAGCAATAGCGCAAAGGGCTTAGAATCTATCCGACCTAGAAACCAGGAGCGACTAAATAGCGCTTGATTAGTAACGCAAACGATAAGTAGCAAAACCAAAGATAGTGTTTGATCAGTTGAGCGCTAAGGGAATCACGCTGTAAGAGTTAGAACGACTGTAGGACCAGAGAGTCACGATAATCGAGCGAGCGCGCATCGAGTTGAGCGGAACGGTTGTCGGGACGAAAGTATGAGTAAAACTAGATGCCAACGAAGGAGAGAACAAGGCAGCGACTAAGTGTAGCGCAACTACCAACAGCGGTTCAGCCTTGCGTTTTGACTAGTAATACTAAGGGGACTTAGCGACTGTGAATTCAGAGCGGTTGAATGTCGCGATCAAGAGAAATGAGCAAGAATAGATTGATTGCACCAAAACTGAGATATTACACTAAGTGACTACTCTATCCTGCAGAAGTTCAGGGAAGGGGAAGTAAGTTGCCTGTATGTTTTGCGGGATATTTTATCATAGCGTGTGGAGGCTCGGGATACCTAGGCAAGGATAGTAGCGAGTCAAGCGACCGCATGTTAATACTAAAGGACTTTAGACATGCTGCACTGCAGAACATGAGGATACATGTAATAAGACCTGCGACTAGTAAGTAGTGACAAGCAACGAGAGAAAATGCACCAGTGGAGATAGGTGGACATAGGTAGGACATGGGAGGATGAGGTACCTGGAAGTTGGACCGAACTAGCGATAGCGCGTGTCACTTTAACAGCGCATCGAGTATCCTAGTGCGTGCTAAGATCTAAGTGAGGGGATTTGTGTGGGGCACATGAATAGCGCTAGCGCCTGTGCAAGCCCAGCAGAAATATGTTTGTCACAACGGATATTTTTTGCATTTGTTGACTATCTACCTCATTAAGCACAAGAGTGAGGTATACTCACACCTTCTGCGATATATCGCCTGGATTGAAAACCAGTCAGGACGATGGGTCAAATGCCTCCGCATTGATAACGGCGGCGAATACGTCTCTCACGCTACTATCAAATTCCTGCGTAGTAAAGGAATTGAGCATGAACTTACAATGCCTTATACAGCAGAACAGAATGGGGTTGCCGAACGTGGACACCAGACCATTGCCACCCAAGCATTAAGTGCCCACCACCAGAGTGGTTTCCCTCATTTGTTCTGGGGTCACGCTATCCTCAACTCAGTATACATCAAGAACTTCCTCCCGTCATCAGCCACTGACAACAGAACACCATGTGAACTTTTCTATGGTGAACTACCAAATGTTTCGCATTTATGTCCATTTGGCTGCCTTGCATATGCTCACATCCCAGATGACAATCGCCACAAGTATGACTTTGTTTCGAGACGGTGCTTCCTATTGGGGCACGTCAAAGATGCGGGGTACCTTTTATGGGATCTGGCGACACAACAGACAGTGCACTCTTGAAATGTCCTTTTGATGAAAATTTTTTCTACGGCACCCCCAACTTGGTTCTCTCGCCCCTCATTGAATTACACAACCAGCACATATTAATGCAGCAGCCCACTCCCGCATTGCCACATGATTTGCCAATATCAGAAGATGGCTCCAAAATCACACTACCAGGACCCAGTACCATTTCAGTGGGAGTACTTCCAGTCTCTGCTCCTCTCATCCTTGAACCTCCACAGCCATTCCCGCAGTCGAACGACAATGTCCTTCCTGTTCCTGCTGAAGTTCCGGAAGAAACAGTACCATCTCCTGAGCCACGATGTTTGACATGTCAATGCATTGACGCATGACCAGCAGTTTCGAGAACTGTTGCCATCCCAACTAAACATGTCCCAGTACAGCGGCGTTGGACCTATGTACCGGTCACTGTCAAAGAGGAGGTTGATGAAGAAGAAAATCTTAGTATTAGTGCTACCCCCGACGTAACCATCGAGCACTCCATGAAGCATGTATCCTTGGCGGACGGCAACAAGATTGATGGACGGAAGCTTCCTCCAAACACAATAGCTGCCACTCGCTCATCAATAGATTTGGGTCATTGGGAAAGTGCGATGAACAAAGAGTTAGCTTTGTTGGGAGAAAAGGAGTGGGTGTCTTAACACCACTCCCATCAGGGAGAAAAGCAGTCGGCTCACGGTGGGTATACTCACACAAGTATGACAAAAATGGCCAGATTGCCCGCCACAAGGCCCGCCTTGTTGCACAGGGTTTCACACAGATTGAAGGACTAGATTATACCGACACCTTCGCTCCTGTTGTGAAATACGACACTGTACGTGCGCTACTCTCCATGGTCGCTAAGTTTGATCTTGAACTCAATCAAATGGATGTAAAAACCGCTTTTCTCAATGGCAAGCTTGACGAAGAAATCTACATGCGTCAACATCCAGGCTTCAAAGACCCTGAGCATCCAGATTGGGTCTGGAAACTTCTCAAGGCCATCTACAGACTCAAGCAAGCTGGTCGTCAATGGAACAAGACACTCGATGATTTCTTGCAAAAAGAGAGTTTCAATTTTGTTCGCAGCGAAGCAGACCATAGTCTGTACATTTTACGCAAAGATGACAAGACCATCTGGCTCCTCGTTTATGTTGATGACATGTTGCTTGCATCGAACTGTCGGGATTTCCTTAACAGTTTCAAATTGGAGATGAGCAAACATTTCAAAATGAAGGATCTTGGCAAAGCGTGTCATTTCTTAGGAATGCACATTACACGAGATCGCTCCAAGAAGCTCCTTATCGTCAACCAATCCTCTTTTCTTGAACAGATTCTCAGTGAAACTTGGATGTCGGATTGTCGACCAGTATCTACCCCCATGGTTCCAGGGATCTCCTTGACGAAGTCATCTGCACCCCTTACTCAAAATGAAGTCCAACAATTTGCACACATGCCATATGCGTGTGTCGTCGGGGAACTTAACTTTGCCATGCGTGTTAGTTGTCCCGACATCGCATATGCAGTATCAGCGCTGTAAAATTTTTTGAGTAACCCCAGCATAGAGCACTACCGTCAGCTTCACCATCTCCTTCGTTACATTTGTGGATCCATGCATCATTCCCTGACTTTGGTTTGTCCAACCAAGGACTCATTGGTTACTCCGATTCCGACTTCACATCTGATAAAGACGACAGTCGCTTGATTGGGAGCTATGTCTACTTTCTTTTCGGTTCCCCCATTAGTTGGTGTTCCCAAAAGCAGTCCGTCGTCGCAACTTCGTCCACTGAAGCTGAATACATCTCACTCTCTAACGCGGCCCGCGAGCAGATCCATCTCAGCCAGCTGCTATGCGATTTTGGTCTTGACCTCTCGCTGATCACCCCAACCATGCTATATGGTGATGTTAAGTAGTGTACTCAAGGGTATCGGATCCGAAGGACTTTGGCCTCAGCTCGTGCACTGTGCCCCTTTCCCAAGTATTGTCCCTTATTTCAGAATACTAGAGTATCGCATTTACAAGGTAGACGAGTATCGTACCGGATCCCTTAAGGTCTACGGATATCGGATGTATAGAGTAACGGCTAATCCAGATGAAGTCCAAACGAGAAACTAGTGGATAAGACTGTCCAAAGACAGAGGCGGATATGAATAGACTATAGGAATCAATCCTAAGTCTCAGAGTAGACAAGAGTGTAAACTCAAGTCCAGACGGATAATGGAAGGTGAATGGAATGAGTGCAAACTAAGATGATATTCGAACTAAGGTTTGACAGAGTTATACATGAGTTTATATACTGTAGGTATCTAATGGAATGATCAATCAGCAAAGTAAGGGCTATGTATGAAGCACGTGGAAAGTCTATTGGTAAGGAGGATTTATCACAAAGCATGAAACGGATATGAAGAATGGGTAATGGATCAGTAAGACAAACAGAAGATAGATAACCAGAGTACCGGTAGTACAAGAATTACCGAAAGGAGATAGATGCTGTATTAAGGTTATATGAACAGGAGATGAAATAACAATCAAAGCAGATCTGTGGACCAGATGATGGATACGGATGATGGATCTGGATTGGATCTGTGGACCGGATGTTCCGGATCCATTCCTAGATTATTGGTATATGACAGGTGATAATAATGGAAGTCGCGCGCTAACAAACAACCCTCAATTCCACGACCGGGCCAAGCACATTCGCATCCGCTATCACTTCGTTCGGGATCTAGTCAGTGACGGGACCATCATTATTCCCTATGTACCCACACATGATATGATTGCTGACATCTTCACGAAATCCCTACCACAAAAACTTTTCCACAACCATCGACACTCGCTCGCTCTTCGTTCACCGTCAAACAAAGACCCAGTTGAATGAGTACGCCCGCGTCTCTAGCGTTTTGCGTCCGAGTGGGAGTATCAAGATATGACCCTTACACAGATTTACCCTTTTCATTTTTACATACACAAACACTCCTCATACCATGCGTCGTACATGTTCCCTATTGATTCTCCATCCCAATGAAACATATTAATTCCTCTCCTCGTCGAATAATCTCCCTCAGTCTTTTGAACCAAGACTGAGGTGAGCTATCTTATTGACATCCCTACTCTACTCCTACTAACTACTACCCCACTAGTTCTGTTCTCGCCCTTAGGTATGATTTATAGTTACCATTAGTCTTTTGAACCAAGACTGAGTTCTGTTCTCGCCCTTAGTTTCTCTAGTCTGAGTCTCATCACCTTTGATACCGGTTTGGGTTTGGACCACAAAAAAAACTGAACTGGACCTTTGAGAACAGTTCTCGATGGTCCAGTTCTGGGTTTGATGATTTCGCCGAACTGAACCATTGGTCCGGTTCTCAGTTCTTGTTGAAGACCCTCTGAACCGGACCAAACCGGATCACGGCAGCACTAGTGAGGCCTATGTGTTGCTCAGTGATGCATACAACACGCCCATTGTTGTTGTTGAATGCCACATGCTTCACCGCCATCACCATACAGAATGAGTAGAGGACAAACTGTTCGGGTGAGCGAGGCACAGTAGATGAAAACTTGCCCCTGCTGACTCATCAACAGCCTCATGCATGAGGCTGAAAATCGTCTAACAGATGAACATGAGTGCATTGACTGACAGCAATCAAGGTTGCACTCACAGATTAAAACCAGTGGTCAAAGGGAAAGGCTACTGACCCCAAAGAATGGGGGGCAGTGGACCTTGATGATGAAGAGCTGGATGCAGGTGCCCAGTGAGTAGCATTTGAATCCTGGAATGCTGCCAAGGCAGCAGCAGAGGTCATGAGCAGTGATCAAGAGGACACCAGCACTGATGACGGAACTCCCAGATGCCTATAAACATTTGAAGAGATGAAATGAAGAAAAGAAAGCATTAATGTTCGAACTTCATGTGAAAAATTGACAGTTCAAACAAACATGACATGTGATGACTCAGCCACAGTGCTGAGCACTTGGCTTTTCTTCAATTGCCAATATGCTCCACCTGGACCTGGACCACCAACAATCAAAATGTCACAGATGGCAAATGGACCAGCACTGTCGTCATTGTCCTTTCTTCCCAATACCACTTGTCTCTTCTCCTACCACCCTCCTGCCTCCACCGCCTGAAAGTTTAGGTGGTGTTTGAGCCGTTTGTATGGTTTTGCAGCCATTCAAATACCTCATTCTCCTCTCCTACTACCCTCCTGCCTCCATGAGCCATTTGTATGGTTTTTCAGGTGTTCGAAGTCCCTGTCCTCCTCTCCTACTACCCTCCTGCCTCCATAAGCCATTTGTATGGTTTTGCAGCCATTCAAAGACCCCATTCTCCTTTCCTACCACCCTCCTGCCTTTTTTAGAGTTGTTTGAGGGCCTCGTTGTCCTCTCTTACTACCCTCCTGCCTCTGCTGCTTGAAAGTTCAGGTGGTGTTCAAGCCATTTGTATGGTTTTGCAGGCGTTCAAAGGCCTCATTCTTCTCTCCTACCACCCTCCTGCCTCCACTATGGTTTTGGAGCTGTTTCAAAGGCCTCGATGTCCTCTACTTCATGTATTATTAGTATACTTACCATGACAATGTAAAATACCCTCTGATCACGCTGAAATTCACTTATGCATCTTACACTACAACATCCACTTGAATTGTGTTTGCAAAAAGTGACACCAGCAGGATAAGCAATGTCAGAGGTTTGCTTTATTTACTTAGCGACTTTTTCAGACGAGTAATACAAATAAGACTGAAAAGGAAATGTGAGATTTTGCTGATGCAGCAAGCTCAGCAATGGTAACCGTGACTATAGATATAGATGCCGCCGGGTAATTACATCTGTACCTGGCGCCAGGAATGTCCACCCTTTGAGCTCACTGTGCACAACAGCAAGCACAATGTTCTCACTTGTTTCTGGGCCGTTTTGCACTGCGTTTCTTGTACATATCATGGAGAGCACGGCAGGTATATTCGAAACACACAATACATTGTGAGCTTGAACTACATATAGAAGCCTCAATCAATAATTCTATCCTACCTGGTTCAACCAACTCATGAGTCTGCAGCAATATGCAGTATGTCCTGTAGGACTTTGGAGGCCTCCACCATATTCATTTCTTCCTCTTCTTTGTCATCTAGATCATCCACATCTTCATCATCCAGGTTGTCTGCTATACTAGGAGAGCTCAACCCGGAGAAAATGGGGGTAGGGAACTGCACGGGTATGGGTAACCTGAGCAGGTCACAGGTACGGGTACCACTGGGGTACGGGTATGGGTCTAAGGTAGTGATACCCATACCTACGCTGCAGGTTTGACTGGTACTGTATTGTTTTGACCTTAGGTTTGTGGGGGTGTTAGCACTGCATTACCTAATGGTTTTGTGACATGTTTGTCTCTTGAGGACAGCTGTGACAAACTTGCAATAGGTTCATATATACATGCTCAGTGGGTTAATACATGTACCTCCTACATAGAGTATGGCCAAAAATGATAATAAGCGAAAAAATTTAGTGGTTTGGCAAATGTTTTTATAAAAAAAACATATTTTAAAACAAACATATCATATGTTATGTCACAAAAAATAGGTTTGGTTCATCAAGCTAGCTACAGTGTGACAAACCTAAGGTCGAAATGATACAGTATGTAACCAATGTGTCACATTCTTCCATTTGTCACTACTTACTATCAATTGCCCATGTCTGCGCAAGTTGATGATCTTGGAGAACAAGTGCTGGTGACACTGTACTAATACAGGTATGTTTTTATTTATATCTTTGTACTGCCTGTTTTTAATTTCTTGCACTTGGCTTCAAGTTCATTTGTCTGGGCTTGTCTGTACTCGTTTGAGCTTGCCTTCATTCATTTTCACTCATCTGGGCTTGTCTGCACTTGTTTGGACTCACATTCATTCATCTGGACTTGCCTGCACTCGTTTTCACTCACATAGTACATGTTAAGTAGCGTACTCAAGGGTTATCGGATCCAAAGGACTTTGGCCTCAGCTCGTGCACTGTGCCCCTTTCCCAAGTATTGTCCCTTATTTCAGAATACTAGAGTATCGCATTTACAAGGTGGACGAG
>MU177978.1:34185-55993 GCA_016695465.1 Suillus americanus | reverse complement strand
GACAGAGTTATACATGAGTTTATATACTGTAGGTATCTAATGGAATGATCAATCAGCAAGGTAAAGGCTATGTACGAAGCACGTGGAAAGTCTATTGGTAAGGAGGATTTATCACAAAGCATGAAACGGATATGAGAGATGAGTAACAGATCAGTAAGACAAACGGAAGATAGATAACCAGAGTACCGGTAGTATAAGAATTACCAAAAGGAGATAGATGCTGTATTAAGGTTATATGAACAGGAGATGAAATAACAATCAAAGCGGATCTGTAGACCAGATGATGGATACGGATGATGGATCTGGATCGGATCTGTGGACTGGATGTTCCGGATCTGTTCCTAGATTATTGGTATATGACAGTACAGTAACTTATACCTGTATTAGACGGACAGCTGAAGGTGACAATGTACCAATAGAGGCAGGCCAGCCCATGTGGGCCCATGGCAATAAGTGTACCATGATAGACAAGTGGGCCGGTGTGTGGTGTGTACCTGTTCTAAATGGATGGGCCAGTGGTATATAATGTAGATGGTTGTATAGGAATGTACTATATAAAATATCTATATATATAAATGAATTCAGTGTGCGATGGAGATGAGTGGGCCGGCTGAATGGTGTGCAATGTAAACCAGTGGGCCAGGGAGATGGGTGTGATGCGGATGGGTGGGCCGATGGTATGAGGTGCAATGGAGATGAGTGGGCCGAGGGATTGGGTGCAATATATGTGGGTAAGGGTATCCAGTACATGCATTGTATACCAACCGGAGATGAGTGGGCCAAGGGATGGGGTGAAATATGAGGCAGGTAAATGCATCCGGTGTAGAGAGCATATTTACTGTGGTCTGGGATGGGCAGAATTTACTTAGTGTTATGTTCGCATTTTTTATGCTTATGTAATCACCTTAGTTTTCACTAATTACCACTACCAGTCTGAGACTACCAGTTTTTATGATGATTTCCTACCCTCTCTGAGCTCTGAGTCTAGTCCAGAAACCCTTTAGGGTTTAATAGCAGCTAGGCATAGCACATTTAACCCAACAAATGCTCTGCACCCAGCAGAGTTATTGTACCTACACCGGTACATGTAGAGTGTACTTACCAAAGACGAGTGGGCTGAGGGATTGGGTGCAATATATGTGGGTAAGGGTATCTGGTACATGTATAGTATACTAACCGGAGACGAGTGGGCTGAGGGGTGGGACATATGTATTGGTAGCACAATACCTTATCCGGTGCAGTGTATTCTAACCACACACACAGTCCGTCCATGATACATATCCGGTACAGCTCGATTGTCCACCCAGCACATGCGGAAACCATCTCAATATGGTAACTGAGTATACCAGATATATATTTGAATGAATACATAGAGTTCCTACATATTTACACGGCCATATTTGCATACTCTGTGCTTGGAGTCCAAACAAAATTGTGGATGCTGTCTCACATGTACCACACAGTAACAATCTGGTTACCCTCTTCCACATTCATGTAATGTCTCACCAGTCGACATGATGAAGCCAGCATCGAGCCAGAGTCATATAGAAACTTGATCCCAAGACTCATAAAGTCCATGATGACTGGGTGATACACACTGGCAGTCGTCATTATATCAAATGCTGCTGATCAATATTTGGGATCTCTATGAGGGGGCGACCAGCGATTGCATATGATTGATACCACATTAAAGACAGATGTCCAGCATTGAAGATGATAGTGCATCTCATCTAATTCATATCTGGCAGCCCATTTACCAAGCCTGACTTGAGTTTCCATTCCAGCCCAATAAAGATCAGGGTGCATGACCCGAAGTGATACCGGACCTTTGAAGGGATGTCGTAATGTTGCAACTAGCATCACCTTTCAGTGCTGCTGATACCTCTGGTGAGAAGCCCTCTTCCAGGTCAAGATTCAGAAAGCCATGTGTCTACAATACTTCATACCAGAGGTTTCAATGCATGACAACCGGACGCACCTCTCTTCCTTGCTGAAACCATGCAGGGGATATATTGATACAACTGGGGGTGACCATCCCATCTAGACTTGTATGGAAGTTCGACCGGTGGGTCCTCCATTGAGAAATCTTGCTTGTTGTGATGCTATGCTTCAACAAACCACTCATGGAATGTGTGGCACCATGAATATCTTTCTGTGTCACACATCCGGGTAAGATAAAATTACATGGAGATGGGCAAAAAAACAGACCATTATCATAGCAGTCAGTGCTCCAGGCAAATACCAGACAATTATTCTACTGCCAGAATCAATGACAATGGATGGGGTTGTCAAGAAACTCTCCTCTTCAGGGGGGAATCTGTTGAAAAGATTCTTCTCTCATGTCTCACTTTGTCCAGATTCATCTTTGTCCAGGGCGTCATTGTATGTAACCATGTCAGTTTCAAGATGAACTGTGTCTGCAGGTCAGTTGACCAGAACAGATAAATGAGCTGGAATACCTACCGGTGTTAGAGTAAGCAGTCGCCATCACATTGGCGAGCTGCTCCAAAGCAATACAAGTGTCGATGTCCAAGAGTCCAAGGTCCATATCCTTTACCGGTCGGTGAAGAATTGTAGACATGAAAATCTCATGTACCAATTCACCAGCAAGGTATGTCTGGTACAAGGCCCAGTCAAGTGGAATTGTAACCATGGCTTGCCGATTCAATCAAGTGACAGGAAAGCACCACTGATATATCAATTGGAGAAAATAGCTCCACTTTCACACAACCCCTGATTGCATGGACAGACTTTATTTACATGCCAGTTTGTATAATAGATTGGCCAGATACCAGCAGACATTAGGGTGCATTTTAACTGTAACTACATGGAGGCACTGTCATCTGTATTTAACCTGTCAATGAGTGCTTGTGAGGATGATATAGCTCGGGTGATTTCATCAATCGGCCCAACCAATCTGGTTAACCAGTCACTTGAATGCCTAAGATTCATCATCCTTATCTGCAACATGTCCAGTAACTCTCTTCCAATTTGTGTCCGGTGGCACAAACCAATTGTCTCCAGCAGGTTATCCGGACCCTGCACAATATATGGGAGAAGGCCAGTCCTCACATGATCAGGCTGTCATGTATGGTGTTAGTATCTGGTGTTAAGAAGATCATATGGACTGACTGACCAGGTGTGAAAAGTGCCATGCAACCAAATCCATAACATCTTGGACAGATGTCTTTGGCAACATATCCGAAACCCTGCAACAACCAAGTGATTCCCTCCACCAGTCATTGAAGTAGTCCAGCATATGAGCAGTATCATAGTCATCTGATTTGTGTGAATCAGCAGATAGGCACAATGCCCGGATATCCTGCAAAATGGCATGAACATCCGGTCGCCGGTCCACCAAAGTGTGTGCAGTCATGGTTAAGAGCACATCCTTGAGAAGTTGAGGAATAGTGGCAGACAACCGGGTGATAAAACATATGTTGATGAAAGGCGTTACAAAGGTCTATATGACAGAGAAAAAGATGAGGGCATGGGAGTATCAGCATGGCTGGCCATCCACCTCCATCTCCCATTTCATTAGGGTGTAGGAAGCCTCTGCATAACCAGGCAGGGCCAGGGAAAAACTCTTGTCAACATGCAGGCACATGGCCAGCATCCGGGAATTGGCATAAAACAGTGCACAAGAGATATCTGCAGCTGTGATGTGATTGCCCTTGGCAGCAATGATTAGTTGGTCAGAGAGGATGAGAGTCACAGTATTGTTCATGGAGATAAATGTGAGGCTGTAAGTATGACCAACACCTTTGGATTATTCAAGTGTATATTACATAATAGGTATTATCAAGTGGTAACCTCGATTATGTAACTAGCTGGTACCAACAACCACCTCAACTGGTACCAGTACTTGTAGCTGAATAATCATTTTGCGAAAAGAATCCTCTGCATGTGCCGCTAGTTGGTCATATATGTGAGATTGTCAGGCAGCATAACATGTATGTCCAGTGAGCCCTGCAGAAGTTGCATTGTGTATGTGACCGAGCCATTGCTTGGCTCGATGTTTAAAGAAATTAATTGACCACTGCATTTCATGTTTGACAATCATTACCTCCTCATTCCAGCAGTCACGCAGTGCTTTCATACAGAGCCAATTAATCCGGTAAACTATTATTAGAGCACATGAGACCAGATGACTGGGAGTAACCAGAAGCACCGGACACTCACATTTAGTCATCCAGTCATTTCTGGATGTGTCTCCTTGAACATCCAAGGACCAAAACCATGAAAGACTGGTATCCCTCTGACCACGTGCATTTGGATCAGCCACCACAGAGCTGGCTTTCAAGTCTTCTTTCTTCAAAGGAAGATATTTCTTCAAGAGGTTGTGGTCAGGGAGCTTTGCCAGCTGCAACCAGCATTTCAAATATATACTAGCATTGAGATTGACTACTGCTTCCACTGAGCGAACTTGAGTCCATGCCCTTGTAGATGAAGCCTGTGACTTGGCTGACTGGACAGTATTGCAGAATATAACAGCTTTATCGCATAAATGCACTCTAATGGCATGGAGTGCATCATTGGCCTGGCCTTCTTGTAGGGCAATTTCTTCTTTCATGAGATTGGTGAGACCTAACTCCCTGCACCTCACCTCACCAATGTTGGATGGCAGAGGTATGACAGTGAACTCTGGTTGAAATATGGAAGCATTGTGAATGTCTGGACTGGGATTTTGATCTTCGTTGATATCAGAGTAATCTTCATAATTATCATCGAGTGAATTGTGAACAATCACCGGAAAATCTGGTGTGACAAACATATTCTGGCTGGCCTTGCAGGACCCCTTTTCATGATTCACGTCCACTTCCCATATTTGTCCAACTCTCCACTAATCATACCTGACACAACCTGCTATAACCTGATGCATACCCAACACGGACCCGATGTTTTACCCTTTGGACTCGTCCCCCACATGTCATTTTAGTCATGCTTTACCCACTAGGTGCGTAGTCGATTAAGTTCTCACTACTGATAGTATATGCAGTGTTATTACATGGGATTCCCACTGTCAGCAGTGCCTCATGGTCTTTTACATAGCTACTTGGACCCAACAACGCACTACTGTTTTCGCCTATATCACTCCGTACTTACATGTAGATAGATAAATACTAGTCATAGTAGGTGATCTTACATTACCACTCTGTAGAGGGGAGCAATTCCCTGATACTGGTCACCATACTTAGTTCTTTACCTGCTGAATCTATCTGATTCCACTTTCCTTGTGTCCCGAACTTTTGTCGTTCATTTCATTAACATTCCCTTACAATTCCCAGTCAAACCCGACACCTTCTCTTGTCAACCCGACACTGTCCCATCTAACCCAATACCTGAAATGTCAGGTTTGTTAGTTCCCGCATTGGATTTTGTCGCATACCTTTGCATTTGGTCCTATGCCTTAGGACTTTCTTTTCCTTATTCCTTTTGCAATTATCCAACTTATCTAGACAGCAAGCCCCTCAGGTCGAACATTCTTGCTTGCAAGTATAGCAGCTAGGCAGGATGAGAGACCATATACTGACTATTAGTTTTACTAACTTTCTAGTCAGGTTGAGTCTACATAAATATTGCTAGTGGCAAAACCACCCAGCATATATTTAATTTTCACACCAGGTCATTGACATCAACATCGACTCCAAGATAAGTAGGTGCCATCTCCAGAAACCTTGTAATCTGAGTGTGAAGCTTATCCCGGCATCATGCCACTTTCAACAACTGCATATCTGTTGGTTGCATTCATAACCTTTTCACATCCCTGGAGAGAGATATTTGGGATTCCTCTATAGTGAGACCAGTTGCGAGCCAAGTGGCAGCTCCTCGTCGACCAGGGGGGTTGATGACTGGATGGTCAGGATGATTTTGAGCCTGCAACAGGTGCAGCTCCTGCTGTTTTCTTGTTGGGGCTGCATGACAATGTGATCAGACCTGCTGGACAACCAATGAAAGTAGACACTTGCCCCTTTCCAACTGGACCTCATAGATTTCCATAGCTGCAGGATCCTCCGCTCTGTTTGCATGAGCGAGTGCCTCCTCTTCCTTCCATAGAATGAACATGTCAGGCTGGGCTGTCTCATTGAGATTATCAAACACAAGTTTGCTCTCTGCAGCACCCTTGATAGCCTCTTTCAACTTTCTGGACAGAAATGTAGCTACTGGACGTGCCAGCCAGACATGCATTATATGAGTAAGACAATATATGTGCATCCAGAGGTTAATGACTTACTCATACGAATCATTTTCATGAAGTTGCAATCATTCATCTGATAATCCAATACCTCCTTGCGATGGGGAGTTCCCATGCCCCTGGCTGATGGAGAGATTATATTCAAAGGTGCCCAGAGGGTCTCCATGATCTCTCCATCTATCCTGCCAGTCCCATGGATGAAATTTGATGCATACCAGACAAAGCAGCTGTCTTGATGTCCATGCACATGCCACAAACCTATTACAGGAATGATATTCATACTGATGGGGATGGAAAGATACATGCTAGAAGCAATCTGGTGTGGGAATCACAATACAGCTGGCCAAGCTGCTGAGTGGAGAGCAGTATGTTCAGCCCTTGGGACTCTGACTTGGCTCAGTGCTCAGAGAGTAGAAAATAGCATCAAAAGAATGACTGTGTATTCAGGCAAGTGCTGACAGTTGGTGAAAGAGTAACATGATTATGTAAGCAGCAAAATGCGAACATAAACTAAGGAAAGTAGGGAAAAGAGAAGGTAAGTAAAAAGGGTGAATGCAAGCCCAAAGAAAGCTTGTTTGTCACACCAGTCCTTCAAATACTTGTTATACTGACAATTTATGTCATAGAATGTTATGTTGTGAGAGATTCCATCAGTCTTATAATTGAGTGCTTGACTTAATGCATAGTCCATGTTCATCTGCCTGATCATTCCGAGTAAGAGTTGTAAGATCAGCCATTGATGTGACTGGATGCAATATGTACCAACCTTTCGCCTTTCTGAAAGTCCACCATGGAATGTAGGACAAAACATCCATGCCGTGCACATGCACATCCTCCTATACCGGTGGCCTCCAGCCTTTGCCGTGAGGCATTTGCTTGGTTTACTGCTTGGTGATTATTGCAATCTGACCTTTGGACATGATCGCAAGCAATGGCTAAATGGCTCTTGTATCTTTTATCGGAGACCATGAATCCCAGACCATCCATAAATGATACTCCATCGGATGGATTCACTGGATGCATGTGCTCAGCTTTGAAATTTCCATCCATGACCAAATATCTAGTCATGAGCCAGGAAGGTGTATCGTCTGACTGGGCGCTGTACCGGTAGACAGGTCCAAGTTTATACCCAGTTGCGGACATGCCGGGAAAAATAGGGTGAGATCACCGTCCTTTGGCTGGTCATCTTTGTGGGCAAATCCATGCCACTTGTAAAGCTTGCATTGTCGCCACTGCCTGGCAGCTCCCATGAGCTCTCTGTAACGGTCCTATGGATATCATTCTTTAATGACTGGAAGGTGAAGCACCAAGTGAAACCCAGCTCACCGGAACCATTAGTGGAAAGATGCTTGAGGTTAATCTGTGAATTTTGCTGTAGTAATTCATGGCCAATGTACCACACTCGAGATTGTCTAACAGAAAGTTGTCCAAGACAGCAAATGTGAATGCAGTTTTTGGTCTGGTGAAAGATGCTGGGAACAAGCCAGTGTGACAAACATATTCTGGCTGGCCTTGCAGGACCCCTTTTCATGATTCACGTCCACTTCCTATATTTGTCCAACTCTCCACTAATCATACCTGACACAACCTGCTATAACCCGATGCATACCCGATGTGGACCCGACATTTTACCCTTCGGACTCGGCCCCCACATGTCATTTTAGTCGCGCATTACCCCACTAGGTGCGTAGTTGATTAAGTTCTCACTACTGATAGTATATGCAGTGTTATTACATGGGATTCCCACTGTCCACAGTGCCTCATGGTCTTTTACATAGCTACTTGGACCCGACGACATGCTACTGTTTTCGCCTATATCACTCCGTACTCACACATAGATAGATAAATACTAGTCATAGTAGGTGATCTTACCTGACCACTCTGTAGAGGGGAGCAATTCCCTGATACTGGTCACCATTAGTCCTTACCCGTCGAATCAACCCAATTTTCACTCACTTGAGCCCCAAACCTTTGTCGTTCATTTCATTAACATTCCCTTACAATTCCTAGTCGAACCCGACACCTTTTCTTGTCAACCTGACACTTTCCCATATAACCCGATACCCGAAATATTGGGTTTGTTAGTTTCCGCATTGGATTTCGTCGCATACCTTCGCATTTGGTCCTACGCCTTAGGACTTTCTTTTCCTTTCTCCTTTTGCAATTATTGAACTTATCTAGACAGCAAGCCCCTCGGGTCGAACATTCTTGCTTGCAAGTGTAGCAGCTAGGCAGGACAAGAGACCATATACTGACTATCAGTTCTACTAATGTTCTAGTCAGGTTGAGTCTACATAAATATTGCTAATGGCAAACCACCCAGTATATATTTAGTTTTCACAGCGGTCAAAGGAATAGCACGTTGGCCTGGTTTTTGTCCATCAATGTTCAAGGAGATTCCAGCTGCAATGAATAGATGAATGAATGTATCTATGCTCATCACCGATGTACCTGTACCTAACCCATGGTAATATTTTTGCACTACAGTTTACTGTGTCCATTGGCTCAGAACACTGGCACTGAAGTACCTCGGTCGCAGAATTACACAACCAGCTTCATAAGGCACCTTGAATGGGAGGCAAATGTAAGTTCTTCAGCAATCAGCTGGTCAGTCAGTCAGTGTCATGTCATAACTAATTCATCCTTTAGTCATTTGTATTCCCATACATCACCATATGTATGGTTCTGAACATTCACCCAACCATGCCTGACCTCCTCTGCAGCGTCCTTGGCAGATTTTCCCATTTGCATACAGGCAATATCACCAACCAACAGTTTTACCAAGAATTCTTTGAACACTGTTGCCCATTTGACCCTCAATTGAGATCTACTCACAGAGTAGTTCCCAATTACTCTCATGATTGGTGGAAGGATTGTTTTGATATCCTGTGACTCCCCCTGCCATCCATAGATGTCTCCAAGGTCATGGACATGACTGTTGACCACTTTGATCAACTGGTCGGTCATTTCTCTTTATCCTCAACTTTTACTGATGCTCATTTGTAGCCCTTGAGCAATGCTTCAGCCTGGCCCTACAGTTGCCGGTCAAGTGGATGGTAAACCCTGCCTCAATCAAATTCTAGCTGTGAAGACCCATGTTCAAAATCTCAGCGAGTCGCTGACAAAGATGTTAGAGGAGAAAATTCAGATGGCCGCTGATGCTGCAGATGCCATGTCCCAACTTGAGGGGCCCATGTGTGAGCTGGAGGAAGCGCTCTTAAACTCTTGCTGGTCATGAGCTACCTAGTAGTTATTGCACAAGTATTGTTATGTATAGCGCTGGAAATATGGATAGTGTTACCAAATGTGATTGTGACTTGGTCACTATGTATTTGAGCCTTCGGACTCTTATCCCTGTTGTTCCGCAGTCATGACTGAAGTTCTGACTGAATGGGCATTGCATACCACATGCATAGCTAGTGATTTTTGTTCAACAGCTGTTTGATTGCAATGTTTCTGGCAACAAACATGTAATCTTGCCCCCCCTGGAAATTGATGTGCCAACCATGCTCGCCTGTCAGCAATTGGCCCAGGTCCTCGCCAATGCCTATTCCAACCCAAGTGAGCCATTCCTACCATTTGGTCGATCATACCCTAACCCATTGTAGTCCAACTTGATCTTGATATGATTAGATACAATGAAGCCCTCCATAAACGCTCTAATTGGATGATTGCAACTCATGAAGATTCCCTGCTGAAAAAATTTCCTCATGGGCCAGAACGTTTGCTGGAGAAGCCCTCGGTCATTCTAGACTCAGCTGGGCGTATTATTTTGTGGTACCTTCCAGATGCTATCAGCCCATGGATTCAAGTGAGCTCTTTGATTATGACTGATTGGTCGACTCATTCGCCGACCTAACAGGCAGAGATGGAAGAAGCTACCATTGGCATGGGCTCCCTCTTGAAGAAAAGCATGACTGGTGGTCCGGACACTCAATGGAGGACATTCCCTGGGAATTTTCATGCCAGCAACTGACACCAATGGACCTCGGGATGTATTAATTTAGCCCCTTGCTGGTTCTTGCAAGGCTGGGAGGTCAGTACTGCATTATTACCAGAATGCTATTGCTCGTATGGACATTTTAGCCACACGGGTTACCACCGGCCAATGGATTCATCCCCGAGGTGTCAGCCACCCTGAGAGGAAAAGGTAGTCTTGAGGTTATCATATCTATGCAGCAAGCAGCACTGTTGTCCTTGGCAGCTCTTCAGGTGATGCATCCAAAGTTGTATTGGGCCTCGGTAATCACCCAGATAAAACTTACCCGATGGGCCATAGAACATGGCCTTGGTCATATGTTCGCTTGCCTGCAGGTCTGGGCCGCGGTGTTCAATTGTGCATCTGTCATTTGTAATAGACAATGCCCTCTTCACCGAGACCCAAGTTCTACTCCCGAAGGGTTTGATATTATGGCCAGTGTCGGCCATTATTGCAACAGGATCATGATATTATCTAACCTTGGTATCCGGTTGCGATATAACTCTGGAGCTATGGTCAGCTGCTCTGGCCACAATGTC
This sequence comes from Suillus americanus, assembly GCA_016695465.1. Classification (NCBI taxonomy): domain Eukaryota; kingdom Fungi; phylum Basidiomycota; class Agaricomycetes; order Boletales; family Suillaceae; genus Suillus; species Suillus americanus. Next base: position 45,279 of record MU177978.1, on the reverse strand, counting down.
AGGCATGGTGTCACATACACTGGTGATCGCATTGTGTGGGCTTGGTTCATCTGCAACAGCCTTCAGAATTTTGTGGGGACACCTCAGTCATCATACGCAACTTTTATTCATGTAGATTAGGTCGCTCTGTCTCGGCATAGATAGTGCAGTGATAGTGTTTGATAATAACATAATAACCGATTGTTGTATTTGGCAAACAACCGACCGACCGGTCCACCCTATAGCATCATGCATCCATTTACATTGGCCCATATGATAACATCAGGTATTCAGTATCCTCGGTCATATGATGGCATCAGTCCTATTGGCCGAGCTGATAGCATCATGTATTCATTTACGTCGGCCCATACGATAACATCGGACATTTAGTATCCTCGGCCCATATGATGGCATCAGTCATATTGGCCGAGCTGATAGCATCATGTATTCATTTACGTTGGCCCAAACAATTACATCACATTCAGTATACTCGGCCGACATGATTCAGTCAATGGTACTGATGCAAATGTATGGGCCGATGAAACTTAATGCCTGATGCTATCGTATGGGCCAACGTAAATGAATACATGATGATATCGACTCGGCCAATAGGACTGATGCCATCATATGGGCCGAGGATACTGAATGCCCAATGCTATCAGGTCAGCTGATGAAACTGAATGCCTGATGTTATCATATGGGCCAATGTAAATGGATGCATGATGCTATAGGGTGGACTGGTCAGTTGCCGAATATAATGATCACTGAATATACTGAAAGCCTGATGCAATTGTATGGGCCGATGTAAATGGATATCTGATGCTATCAGCTCGGCCAATAGGACTAATGCCATCATATGGGCTGAGGATACTAAATGTCTGATGTTATCATATGGGCCGACGTAAATGAATACATGATGCTATCAGCTCGGCCAATAGGACTGATGCCATCATATGACCGAGGATACTAAATGCCCGGTGTTATCATATGGGCCGATGTAAATGAATACCTGATGCTATCAGCTTGGCCAATATGACTGATGCCATCATATGGGCCGAGGATACTGAATGCCTGATGTTATCATATGGGCTGATGTAAATGGATGCATGATGCTATAGGGTGGACTGGTCGGTTGCCAAATACAACGATCACTGAATATACTGAAAGCCTGATGCAATTGTATGGGCCAATGTAAATGAATACATGATGCTATCAGCTCGGCCAATATGACTGATGCCATCATGTGGGCCAAGGATACTGAATGCCTGATGTTATCAGCTCAGCCAATGAAATCAATGACTGGTCGGTCGGTCAGTCGGTCGTGCCATTATGTCGACCGATGGTACTGTTCAACACGTATGGGCCGAACGACATCCATACCTGGTGCCATCATGTTGGCCAATGGTACTGTATACCCGATACAATCAGATGGGCCGAGACAATGAATACCCGAGGGAGTCATATTGGTAGATAGAGCTGGTGTTCATATTCACCGGCCCATATGATAGCATCAGTCTTTCATTTTAATTGGCCCATATGATGGCTTCATACCCACAATTGCCAGACCAATCTGCACAGGACAATATATGCCTCACCCCCAGCATCAGCCGAATGATACATACAGTAGCTATAGTGTGAGGGCCCAGCTGTCAATATCACACCACCAATTTTACTGGCCCCTCGGCCGACATGTTCATGTCTAGCATCACAATGCATGGGCCCAGCTGATAAAATCATCACTTTATGAGCCTACCAGCCGAATGATAAACACAGACATATTTATTCAGTCGGCTGACATCCGCTGGCCTGTTGAGAACATGGATTTTTCAACATTAGTTGTATGTATTTATCATCGTATTTGACTGAATGGGCTCAATGGTTGGGTGAATGAAATTGACGAGCTGGCTGATAATGAGCGAAGCATGCTGGAAGCAAGCATTCTTCCAGTAAAGTTGGCACTTGTAAAGGTAAGTAAAAAAAACCACATACCTTCAAGCTAACTTGGCCTCCTAGGTGCGCAAACTTGCATATAAGATTATACACTCAACAACTGTTATTCTTCCGGCCTGGCATGAAATCCTCAAAGACTTGAAGTTCACCGTCACATTGATGCCACGTGACATATTGACTCGCTGGAACTCCACCTTGGATATGCTCAAGTATACACTTAAGCATCAGATAGCCATTGATACAGTAACACAGCAGCATGTGTTGGGTCTCCAGAAGTTTGAGCTGGGCAACCATGAGTGGGAGATTCTCACACAGCTTCAGGATATTCTCAAGGTATGTGCAACCAAAGCACAACTACTGCGCTAATGCCATTACCTAATCTAGATTCTAAAGGATGCAACATTGTTCTTCTCCCGTGCTACACCCAATCTTGCAACTGTCATCCCCACCATGGATCTCATGGACAACAAATTGACGTCATACTCCTGCAACAAAAAATACTCACCAGCTATTCGTGCTGCAGTTCGCTTGGCCAAGGAAACATTAAACAGGTACTATGAACTCACTGATCACTCTTAAGTATACCACATCGCAATGGGTTTTTTTTTTTTTGTTTAGTCTCATCATTCTTGCTAACTAATGTTTGATATAACTTGATATACAGTACTACATCCTCGCCATAAATTAGCTTATTTCAAGACAGCTCTATGGGAGGATGACTGGATCAACACTGCTGAGACTCTCATACATGACGAATTCACATGTGGCTACTGTGCTTTGGATGTTGACAGAGACAATATCAAGATGGCATCTGTGGAGGAAGGCCCAAACATCCCGGTATGTTTTTTTTAATTCATTGTTTCAGTCGCTCAACAATATCTATTAGAGCACAAACATTTTTGACTCTTTGCTGGCACTGGCACCTCCCAAGGCAACAGACCTACATAACGACCGGTACCTTGGCACAGACGTCAAGAACGTCACTGATGCAGTAGCTTGGTGGCATGCACACCATGCATCTTACCCACAATTGTCTCAAATGGCTCTTGACTATTTGACCATCCCTGGTAAGCTTTATTCTGCATCGTAATTACTAACATATAGCTAACTAGTTATTAACAGCCACGTCTGTTGACATCGAACAGTTATTTAGCTGTAGACATCTCTTACTCTTGCACATCTGTTCTCGACTATCAGCCCAATCAACTCATGCACTGCTATGCCTTGGCTCCTGGAGCAGCCTCAATCTCATGAAGACCGAAGATGTTACAAAAGTTAGCAATATGTCTGATGCCGAAGGGGAGGAGGAAGAGTTTGAGGATGGCTGGGACCGGATTGACATTATTGACCAGTAGCTACTGTATGTTTGTCATAAAGTAAGGTATAATGCACCTTACTACTGACCCGAGGGTGCACCCTTGACAGGTCTGGGTTGGGGTACCTGACACATGTATCCACTGCAAAACCCATACCCCTTGTTGGGGTATGGGTATACCTCAGGGTGTGGGTGCGGGTAAGGTCTCCGACACCCCAGGGTTTACCCATGCGGATCCCCATGGGTAATTGCAAGTAGATTGTCACAATTGTGCCTTTGGTGGTTTCTATCGACTAAGTCCAGGTATTCAAAGCCATCTTATATGAGGTGCAATTCTGATATATATTATGCAAATTTTAAATAAGATATAACTTTCTAAGGTTTTGTCATTCCCAGGTCGGTTACCTGATGTACATAAGTACAATTAATAATTATTAGGTTCAAACTTGACCGAGTCACACTAGCACTCCCGATTTAAACAGTGATTGATGAAGACTCTGGCAAGTTACCATACTTAGTGCTGCCGTGGTCCGGTCCCAAACCATGGTTCGAACCTGACCATCGGTCAGGTTCATCCTTGGTTCGGTCCATGGTTCCAAGTTTTGGATGGACCGGACCTGAAAGAGGTTCACGGTCCACCATCACCCAAATGGTTCAGACATAGGTTCGGACCTTCCCGAACCGTTCCGAACCCCGAACCGCAGCGTCCTCATGTTATCGGCAAGGCACACACTACTAGTAATGGTCACTTCGACTTCGACTCAACTTGAACTTCTGCCCCCATGGTCATTGGGATCCTCAGGATTTGCGACGACTTTCCAGAGGCTCGCATCCCGCACCCCTGGCTCTCAAATGGGTTGTTTTAGCGACCCTCCAATGTATATGGCTTTGGAGAGCGGTTGTTCACTTTGTTAGCAGTTAAAAGGAGCAAGCACCAGGTGAGTTCACTCATCATCATGTCTGATGCATGCACCCTCAATACTGATGGATCTCTTAAGGATGCTAAGGACATCATCTTTTATCATGATCCTGATGATATTGTCCCACTATCTACTCCTTCCTCTGCGCGTACTCATTCCTCAGTGCCTGCTCTCACAGGTTGCAAACCAGTGCCAATTATAGCTGGTGCTCGACGATCCGTTCGCATGTCCAAGCCATCTGCTTGCCTGCAGGATACCGAGAACATTTATTCCTCAATGAGCCGAAAACGTGCTTTATCCAGCGCTAACAAAATTCAACCGGCCCACAAGAAAGTTATACCATCTTTATTTGATGATGATAGCCTTGATGACGACACTGGCAACGATACTGATCCTTTGGAGCCTGGCGCTGACCAGCCTGAAGCCGAAGATGAATCCGAACCGGAGGACAATGCTGAAACTGAGGACGGCACTGAACCCATGGTTGCACAAGTGGCAAAGAGCAAACACACTGCTGACATTCGCACCACCTTCACTCGCCATGAAACGCACTGGGTTTGCAACCCTTGCAAGTACGTAGTTAGTGCTGTGTGCATTGTTTCCTACTGATATTTGATAGGGACACTGGTGAACCTGAGAGCAGGCACATATTTCGAGGAGGAATCTCTACACTCCGCACTCACGTTAGTCGGTATGTTCATGTCCTTTCATCTCTTGACGTTTCACACTAACACATATCTATCAGCAAAAAAAACCACTTTCAACTCTACAAGGCTCATTGTCAAGCTGCAGGAATTGCAATGCACCCTCACGCTATTCCAGCTGACGAGGATCAGGTGCTGTGAGTTCTAACTAATCTTTGTATAACACAACGCTAAATAATTGACAGTTCGAGGCAATCTACCCTTGATAGTATACTCATCAACTACCAACTCGGGCGCCTGCTAAAGACCCTGCTCTACCAACAAGACCCTCACATCAAAACTGGTATGGTGATGCATGGATGCGTGAGGCCATCAAAACACGTCAAGCTGCAGACCAACCGCCTGGTGGGGAGTAAGTAATCTCATTGACCTGTCTATTTGCTACTGAAATTGTTTATTAGCTTCACTCGTTGCAATTTCCTACACTATCACGCATTGCACGAGACTATTTGCCCATTCAAGGCAGCGCAGTTCCTTCCGAACAGGCTTTTTTGAGCGGAGGGATCACATCTACTGTGCGGTGCAATGGACTCGCACCATCCACGTTCAGCTCACTGCAGTTGTTGAAGGCAGCATACAAGAATGGCCATGTTTCCGCAAAGGTTGAGGCAGAAGCAGCTGTGTTGGATGTGTAGCTACAAGTACAAGTTCTATCTACATTTTTTTGCGCGCTGTAAAATATCTACGTTTTTTTTGCTCACTGTAAAAAATTTTGGGTTCGGTTCACGTTCGAACGTGAAAATAACCGGACCTGACCATTCCGAACCGTTCGTAAAGGTCCAGTTCGGGGTTCGTCGAGTCTGGTAGAACCGGACCACGGCAGCACTAACCATACTCTGTTACAGTGATACTAATGAAACTACATAGCCACATGTGGGATATAACTAGTCCAAGGTGCTGCAATGGCATATGCGTCACAGGGTGGTGATCCTAAGCTATACATTACTAGCAGAAGTATAATCAAACGTGGAAGTCCGTATATCAGTGGTATGCAATCGCGTACAACAAAGTTTTGGTCTGGTACCCGTGTCTCGGACTTCCAAAAGGAGTAAGACACAATCACATTCAAACATAACCCCACAGACAGCCCCAATGTACATGGACGTACCCCAAAACGACCTAAAATGGAACAGCCCGTCAGTGATGTTGTTAAGTAGCTTGCTAGAACACAGGTAAATCAGAACAAGTTCTACCAAGAATATTGATGACAATGACGTACTTGTTGACTATACAGTGAGGCGGTGGAGGAGTAGATGCCCCTGAGTTCCAATGAACAATATAAGGGCATCCTACGTCCTTAGGCTTCTTCCACCACAAGCCATAGGCAATGCAGATAAGAACAACTATACACAGGGTGGCGACTTCAAGCGGTGTTACCATGAGTCCCTGAGCGTAACGGGCTATGAGCTGGATGACGAACTGTACCAGCTGAAGAAGGGTGATGCATTTGGTAAGCACATCGGCCTTGCTTCGGTCTTCTATGTCTGCCTCCGTGATAATAGGCATATCCACAGATCCCTCACGAACAAATCGCAGGAGTCCATCTGGTGTAAGAGTGGCTCGCGGACGACCATCAACATAGAGCATAAATCCACCCATACACGCGAAGAACCCGTGTGTCAGAGTCCATCCTGGGAAGGCATCTGTTTCATGTTAGTTTCTGCCCGACTGAATAGTCCGAGAATATAACTGACTTCCGCTTGGGTTTTGGCTTGAATTTGAGATGTCACCAAGTTCTTGTTCGTCCTGCCGTACGGCTTGACGGTCGCCGTGGGGCTGGGCCCCTTGTGCACCAAAGGCATCATTGAAGTCCTTTGCAACTTGACAAGCATCTAAAAACTGCGACGCGGCACTGGTGGTTATGTTTTCAGGATAGATAAACGCCACATCCATGAGGACTAGACGACGAAGGATAGTAACAACTACCCGCTCGCGCATACGCGGAATGTCCGGATGGATGGCAGTCCATGTGCACGCAAACACAGTTAAGCCACAGCTCGAGATAATGTTCCACAAGGTTCTGGTGTTTTGGGATGGACAGTCGTTGGAATCTAATAGAAATACTGGTATCGTCGAGACTTGGGGGTGAAGCGAGAACAAACGGAATACAGCAGAGGACAGTGCAGAGTAGGAGGGTCATGCTGAAGTTGAGGGAATAGCGTCTGTTCATTCTGCTCTCTTTTTATGGGTGCAGCCGCGTATACCAATCCATAAATGATTAGTGTTCATTCTGTTCTGTTTTGAAGAGTTGCCACATGTATTAATTTATGCATGATAAGCTAGCAAGCGCTAGCGCTCATGCACGTATACATGCCTCAAGGCCATCATAACTGATGGCGTGGGAATCCAAATATGTGGTGTCGTGGTACATGTCCAATGCGGTAAGTCTGACGATTGATGAGACGCGAGGCGTGCTTGGATTGTTGGATGCAGAAGAGGATAGCGCAGAGTAGGGGGGCCATGGTAAAGTTGAGGGCATAGTGTCTGTTCCATTGTATTAATTCATGCATGATAAGCCAGATTCAAGCGCTGGCGCTCATGCACTCGTGCATGCCTCGAGGCCACCGGAATTTAAATACATCGTGTCATTGCATCACAGCGTCAAGTCTGACGACGATAGATAAGCGGGAGTAAGCCCCCCGCGAACCGGACTATAGCCGACATTGGGTCTTCGACCCCAAAGGACTTTTAAAAAAATGACGATGAGATCCGAGAGATACATTCATTTGGCCAGCTTGGATAGTATCACCATCGTCTAGCCGCACTGAATGCAGGTCAGAGCGGTTACAGCCAGAGTGCCGATTTCAAGCAAGGTTATCGGAGTGTTCTGGGCGTAATGGGCGACGAGCTAGATAACGAACTAAACCAGAACCAGCTGAAGCACGGCGATGCCATTCGATAGTCCATCACTTTACTTTGATCTTCTATCTCCAAGTCCGCTGCTGATAACAGGCATGTCCATGGGTCCGAGCTTCAGAAGCGCTGAAGTTCATCAGAAGTAATAGTGGCTCATGACCAATGGCTTGCCGTTGACGTGGAGTATGAATGTACCCATCCATACGAGAACCCGTGGGTCATTTTCCATCCTATTAAAATATCAGTTGCATGTCAGTCCTGCCTGACCGAAGAGTCTAAGCATGTAACTGAGCTTTGGAGTCTGCCGCAGGTACATGAGCGCTCGAACTTCCACTTGCGTCATTAATCTATCCATGGTGAGCCTCAAGCGCTGGCGCTCATTCACACGTGCATGCATCGATATCAATGACGGCACAGGGAATTGAAATACATGTTTCAATCGAAAAGCTGAGATAGACTTTGGTTATACTCGATATCTTGCAGTCTCCTCGAGTATAACATGTTTGAGAGCACTTCAGGCACACCACACAGGCTCATACAAACAGTCACGACTAAATCTACGACTCCCCCACTAGCAAAATTGTGAGTGAACGACAAGAACAATAGTAGATTGAGACGTGCACCAGTAATGGCATGCGTGGCATCAAAGGGTAATCTTGGACTAGCTGCCATGGCAACACTGTAACTGGACACAGAGCTTCCTGTGATAAGACTTGCTAACACTCATCATTTAGCACACGGCGACAAAATATCGAATCCAATGCATTTCATAGTGCAGACAATACAAAAACCGCTGAAAATGATGCGAACAAAGGGGCTGAACCATTTTATACAAGTCTAGTTGCAACCACGTCATGTGGAGAGTATGATCGAGAGTCTTGCCGGAACGGTTTGTGAGACTATGACCTAGGTTGAATGCAAGACGGTGGGACGTTGAAGATGCAGTCTCAGAACAAGCGGACTTTCAATTATTCCCTTCTTCACGGCACCCCCGAATTCTTCTGGAATCTGCAATGTGTGTGCAGAACTTCCTCACATATCTCCTCCCCATAAGTTCTCACTGCACCGCACCTACACAACTCATCAGCCATGGCGAGGTGCGGTTTATAAACAGACTCACAAGTTATCTTAGAGATCGAAGACGGCCTTGGGGCCATTAAGGAAACAAGGGATTGGTTGAATATGCGTATGTGTGATATGTGTCTGTATGGTGCGTGCTCATTTGCATGCAGTGAGGTTGAGGATGCCGCCTACTCCTCCCCATAGTTTTGGAGGTGGGAATATGCGAGTGCGATGGCTAAGTGGCGTAAAGCACCTCTCAACGCCATTAATATTGGACGACTTCCGTTCGATCTAGGGTGATTTATATTATTCGTCATAACATGCGGAGGCTTCGAACTTGGCTTTGAGGTGTGTATACGTACATTTGGAAGCGTGTTTGACTTACTGAGCGGAGAGCACCACATGCAGGCAACAAATATTGACCTGGTTATTGACGCGATCCAGTTTTAGTCTTTCCACCTGCATAATCCTATTTCATCGCCCCCCATGCACCACGATGTCTAGAGTAGACTATAGCGCTAGATTGGTGGCACCAATGGAGATCCAACTTATCTAACGCCAGATTCCTGCCCGCTACTACTTGAAAGCTTCGACAGCCGGATGACCGTGCCATTCCGTTCTTGATGTCCGGTATGACTAGCTGTATTAATTACATGACATGATCAAGCACGTGCACGGCCCATACAGTGTTGTGATTAAATGCGGCATTAGCTTGTTTTTCATCATACACATCTCTTCAAACTCAAATCTCGCGTTCCACCCCAAGCCTGACACAGAACTGCACAAGACCTGATTCAAATATGGTGAATGGTTGGCCACAAACAACTCTACATCCTGTTCACGTGAGTCGATGCTGATTGGACGCCTCCTGATCCTCCTTGGTACTTGTCTACGAATGGCGGGAAGTGCATGGATGTGACTCACGTGCGTGCGCGCTTCTTCAAAACCTGGGTTACACGGCGGATTCGGGCTACATTTCAACTGCTCCGCTGCCCACTTGTTTCCCCAAGTCCGGATCCTACTCTTGTCGTGGGAGCAAGTAACGAGGAGACGGGTACCACGGATGAAAACTACCTCGTTCACCAATTTCTCATGACCCTTAACTTTTAAGCGTCAATTCGAGTCTATGAAGCATTTCCTTTCGAGTTGGCGCTTGCGACGCTACTTTGTAAGTGCCAGTGATGGCCGCCATTGAATCTTTTTCGATGTCTCCGTCAGCAGGAGCGTTGACGAGGGAGTGGTCACTTGCGCGCACTAAGGCGAGTAGGCACTAAGTTGCATCTCCTACAGAACACTAATACTATCCCTGAATCCACATGTCAGGCTTGCTGTAGATACGTGGTGTCTCGCATGCAAGTTGATGTTTCAGGAGTATCGCGGTGGTCACTTGTAATGTGCTTCGCCATCATTGGCTTGATGGCTGCGGTAATATCGTACATTCATCCTGAAGGAGAAGCAGTTTTTCGTTCCTGCCGGCATCACTGACTGGCAACACGACTTCTCCTGACCACTATAAGTTGATTCGATCTACAGGTCGTCATGCGCAACCATGTCCACCATACGGACGCGCAGCCCTACATATTGGCTGGCTCATATGTGCACGAGATTATGCATACAAGCTGTCATTGATAATTGATACGGGCTGTACAGCCTATCATCGAGCGATGACAGGATACTACTGTTACACGCATTGTCATCGAAGACCACCGCTAACATCAGATTCTTCCCGTGTTTGCATGAGCTAAGTCATTGTGAGACTGATTCGCGGTTCACGACACTACAACGTGCTACTGTCGTTCTCGCCTGCACAACCAGCCACATCGTCGGGCAGGTCTTACCCGTTTGGCATGTATGTTTAGCTTGAATTCATTGATTTATCTTAGCTAAGTGGTTAACAGGTTCGAGATCTGTTTGTGCAGGTTTGAAACCCGCCGACAATGTTTTTCTCCATGATTTGCACCTTGTGCGTGAGCTCATGGAGAGATCATCGAACGTCAACCATAAGAGTCATGGCCAAGTTGTTAACAGATTCAAAATCTGTTCCTCCCTGGTGGTGCAGGTTCGAAACCTGCTGACCATGGTTTTTCTCTATGATCGCACCTCGGGCATGAGTTCATGGAGGGGTCTTCGAACGTCAACCGTAAGACTTCATGGCCTAAGTTGTTAACAGATTCCAAGTCTGTTCTTTCCGAGTGGTGCGGGTTCGAAACCTACCGATAATATTTTTCTCCATGATCTGAATGCTGCGTGCCATACTGCGATAGCAGTCGTCTAAATTGGGAGCAACATCAAATTGTATGTGTCGTCA
>MU177978.1:12867-34014 GCA_016695465.1 Suillus americanus | reverse complement strand
GTTGGCGAGGAGGAAAAGAGATGATTCACCATTGGTGAACGAGGTAGTTTCATCCGTGGTACCCGTCTCCTCGTTACAATTACTCCCACGACAAGAGTGGGATCTGGACTTGGGGAAACAAGTGGGCAGCGGAGCAGTTGAAATGTAGCTCAAATCCGTGTAACCGAGGTTTAAGAAGCGCACGCACGTGAGTCACGTTTAAATTCATCCATGCACTTCCCGCCATTCGCAACCCGTCCATGTTTGGTCTGTTTGATTGCTCTTCACTATATAGACTCGCATACAAATTGACCGACATACTCTAGTCTCCTTTACTTTTCAATCCATCTACCTCCTCATCCAAGTTACCTCGTATCTGACAGACGATCAAGACCGTTGGTACAAGCGTCATCCAAATGAGACTAGAAGGCACTTGTACTGCAGCCACTCACATCACACGCACCACCCGGAACGACAACTTTGTCTGTGAGTTTCAATTATGAGTATCTTTATAAGGACCACTCAATTCATGTTCCCCACTGCCTCGGGCTGTACATCTTTACATATGCCCTCAGATGCTCCATGTCTGCAGATCTATTCGGACACCATTGAATTTGTTGTACATCACTTGACAATCCTAGTGAACTCAATTTATATAGCCTACTCTCCGGTCTTGACATTCATCCATTCCTCAGGATCTCACTATCGTGCAAGATCTATCCAAATTTGTACAGTCTCCAAGTCATTTTCCAGTGTGGAGAATGAAGTGATCCACCATATGTCTCTTCCATATTAACCTTACCAGCAATAATTTTTCTTATTCAGAGTCTCAAGGGGATGTTGCCCTATATACATTCATTGCCTTGCATCAGCTTCAACATCAACATTCTTCATCAGAGCGTGCCCCACATGGTGTCATAATACTCAGTCCATGGAAGGCTGATGATGGCGATGAGGATGGTTTTCAGGATCAGTTGTCATTTTGATCAGTTGTCTACTCATCCTGGATGCCAGACTCATCTTGCACTCTTTGCTGTCCTTCGAGAACAGATGGCTTGCTTAATTTCTTTTGTTCAAAATGAGCGAGCTTTCTGTTCTTGATATTCGGTACAATTAGCACGTGGCGTCTTGCATTCATGACCAGATTGCTTTTGGCTATCTCCAAAATTCGGGCCCCATGGCAATCAGTTTGTGATACTCAAGGCTTTGTGCCCTTTACAATTTTGTGAGTTCATCGTCCGTTTCTCAATCGTCCTCTGTAGAAAACTCAATGAACCATACAGACCCCTTGCATCCACACACTCGTTGGGCCCACATGCGTTGTGCATGATCTGTCCATATTCGCGCAGCCACCGTTGGATTGAAAATCACATTGAAACCAACCACCGGTCTCTCTTCTGTCGTCCTTTCCAGCAATAATTTTTTTTGAGTTTAGCATTTTGAGCGGCCATCGATCCCACCAAGATTTTTTATCGCCCTGCATTCATCGACAAAGTGCATGGTATGAAGACTTGTTGGGTATCTGACGACGATAATGACGTTGAAAAGATACAAGTGTAGATGTGCACTCTGTCAAGACCGGTGCTCAAGGGGGACGGGATCTGAAGGGCTTGGCCTCAGCTCGTGCGCTGTGCCCCTTACCCGAGTACGTGCCCTTAATTTCAGAATGAAGTCCGGATGGAATCCGACGAAGTCCGAAGGACTTCCGGAGGCTGGCTACTCTTGTAGAGTGCTAAAGGACTTCCGGATGAGCGCGGGAAACTTCCGGAGGACTATCGGAAAGTTCTAGATAAGTATAGGAAACTCCGGAGGAGTTTCATCCGCTGCATAAGGTCCGAAGGTAAGACTTCTATAGGTAAACTTCCTAGATGGAAACATATGGAGGGAGGCTGCAAGGGACGAAGTCCAAAGCAGGATTGGATAGGAGGAGTGGTCCGGAGGACAGGACGTCCGAAGGTTATGGCGTCCAAAGGTTATGACATCCGAAGGTTATGACGTCCGAAGGTTATGACGTCCGAAGGTCCGGAGGAGCGGAGGAGCGGACAGGATTATAGGACAGGAGAATAGAGGCTACTACGGACTAGGTCCGGAATAGAAACAGACAGAGGTAGACTACACTTAGGTAGAGTCGGAGTTAACAGGAAATAGACATAAGTCTCGGAAAGACAGGAAGTGCCGGAAAGGCAAAGGTCCGGCTTAAGGAATCAATCCTTAAGCATGGATAAGGACGGAAGGACAAATCCGAAGGTTCGGATGTCCGGCCTAGGGAAGAGTTCCCTAGGCCTAAGGAAAGGCAAGACTAAGATGGACCAAAGGTCCTCAGACAAGAATGAGCAGAATCTAAGATGATAGAGCAAGTCTAAGGTGATATTCGAACTAAGGAAACTCTACAGGAGTTTGTACAGAGGTTTATATACTGGAGGATATCCGAGAGCATCAGTAAGCAAAAGACTAAGGCTATGTACGAGCATGTGGAAACATGTTAGTAAGTAAGACGGAACATAAGTAAATGAACTCGGATATGAAACAGAGTACAAGGATCAATAAGCAAGACGGAAACAAGGATAACCGAAGTCCGGAGTCAAGTGAATTACCATAAGGGGATAGACGCTGATTTAAGGTTTGGCTTCGGATATGAAGTATAGGACGGATCCGGAGGTCTGGAGAAGTGTGGATATCGGATCGGACGTCTGGCTATCGGATGAGCGGATCCGGAGATCTAAGTGAAGGTGGACTAGGATATGAGTCAAGGATATAGTCCGGTATCTTAGACGAGTTAAGGTTCTGGATGGAATAGGCTCGGATCCGACTGGACCAAAGGTGGATGAAGCAGGAATAGCTGCAGAGGTCCGGAGGTATGGATATATGGATGTACGATAGTGTACGGATCCAAACCGATAGTGGACTAGAGGTCTAGAGGCATGGACTAGGAGTATGGAGGTATGGATAAGGTTATGGAGGTCCGGATGACGTCCGGAAGGCGTGGGAATATCATCGGACGTGGTCCGGAACATGGTATATGACACACTCCGACTTCTCCAATGTTAGATTCGCCTTGCACTCTTTTCTACTGCTTCAAGAACCGATAGCTGGAGCATTGACTATTAAGAATTGCAAGCTCTTGGTTCTTCGTATCTGGTACGATCAGCTTCAAGTTCTATTGATGAGACAGGGTTTGGGACAATAAACCATTTATCTTCCCAATCCTATATCTCATTGTATGCATATGTCACGTCCCAGACTGAGTTAGATACCCTTGTCAATCATGTTCGCCCCGGTGGTAGAGAATATACCTTCTTCATATCTTCCCTGCGCATGAGTGTCCAAGTTCCCTTGCGAGCTGCCATGGCCACACAGTCATACTGACGAGGTGAGTAGATTGGTATGATGCGCTCATAAACTATTCCAGTACTGCTATTTTTCCATCCCTCAATGGCATGCATGCACGCAGCGTGTCCAGACGCTGTCGTGGCCACGTTTCGATGGAACTGTTCACTGTTCACTTGTATCTAGGTGCAAGCTTTCGACAAACAGCATTTCTCGGGTGGTGTGTAACTGGAACGGCGGCCTGTTGATTATCAGGTTTGAACTTGACCGAGTCGTACTTGTGCTTCTGATTTCAACAGCGATCGGCGATGAAGACTCAGGCAAGTTACCATATTCTGTTACAGCGATTGTAATGAAACTACAAATTTACATGTGGAACAAACTTGGTCCAAGCTACTGTATCATATGCGCCAGGAGGAAGTGATCGTAAGCTCAGGAACACAAGTACAATTATTGAAATACGTGCAGGAATGTAATAGATCATGATGTACCTTGAAATTGGAATATTCAGAAAAGTAATTGGCGAGCGTATGTCGGCGCCCAACATCCGGTTGTAGCCATCTAGCAACTGCGATGGCAGTCCTTCCGATGTCTGTCCATCGATCAACTCCAGTGGCACCCTTTCTGATGTCTGTTCCACGATCGACTGAATATGAACAATGTAGAGAATCCCTGGGAATGTAGATGGTATCCCAATGGAAGCCACACGCCACAATGTCTGCTCTGCATGTTTCGGAAACAAGGAATTCCAGCCAAGGCAGTGTATCACCCCAAACGCCATCCCACTGATGCATCCAATGACGATTATGATCTTTTCCCGAGTCAGGCCACCTGACTGTTGGATCCTGTAGTTGAATAGTAGCTTAAGGTTTGATGATGTGCCAACTCTTTTGCTACATAGAATGCAGGCAAATTAGAACAAGTTCTACCAGTAATATTGATGACAACGACGTACTCGCTGTATAAACTGTCAGGTAGTGGAGGAACAGTTGGGTCCTTCCAATGAACAATATAAGGAATTCGTACGTCCTTCGGCTTGTTCAACCAAAAGCCACAGGAAATGCAGGTCATAGCAGCTACACCTAGGGTGTCGATTTCAAGCAGTGTTACTGGGAGCTTCTGGATGTAACGGGCGATGAGCTGGATGACGAACCACACCAGCTGAAGAATGGCGACCAATTCGGATATCGTATCGCTCTTACTTCGATCTTTTATATCTGCCTCCGTGATTGCGGGCGTCTCGACAGATCCCTCACGAATGAACTGCAGGAGTTCATCGGGTGTAAGGATGCCCCGAGGCTTATGATTGACGTGGAGCACGAAACCACCCATCCAGGCAAAGAACCCGTGCGTCTTTGTCCATCCTGCCAAGGCGTCAGTCTAATGTTAGTTTCTTCCTCACTGAAGAGTCTGATTATGTAACTGACCATCGTCTAAACTTGTGCTTCCACCGAGTAGCATGTGCCATATGGCTCGACAGTAGCCACGAGGCTGGGCTTGTTGCAAACCAAACTCATTATTGTAGGCTTTCGCAACTTGGCGAGCATGTAAAAACTGCCATGCGGCCCATCCGACCACGAATTCAGGGGCCATGAATGCCGTAAGCATGAGGAGGAGACGACGAGAGGCAGCATCAACTATCCTCTCATCCTTATCCATAATGTCCATATGGATGGCGGTCCATGTGCAGGCAAACAAAGTTAAGCCACAACTCGAGATGATGTCCCATAGGGTCCTGGTATCGCAGGATGGACAGTCACTGGCATTGAGCGTAAGGATATGGGTATCGTTGAGACCTGGGAGTGAAGCCCGAACAAATGGAACGCAAAAGAGGACAGCGCAGAGTAGGAGGGCCATGGTAAAGTTGAGGGCACTGCGTCTGTTCATTCTCCTCCCTTTTGAAGGGTGACCATTGTATTAATTCATGCATGATAAGCCAGATTCAAGCGCTGGCGCTCATGCACTCGTGTATGCCTCGAGGACACCAGTTGCCTAAACCTTCTCTCCTTGCCCTCACCAGCCCTCTTTGTACCTAACCCTGTCACACCTAACCCTCAACCCTCATTATGATGCTCATATATATCTCTGGAGCTCACGGTACCCTGTTATCAGTCGGACCTTACTCGGTTCTTTTGAGTTTCTCCAAACCCTGCACAGACAAAGTTCAAACACCCCCACGTTATTCACAATGAAAAGACCCCAGGCTCTGCTCGACATGTTCGCTTTAGCTTAATGCTGCGTGCGGTATACGTTATCTCGTCTTCCGAGCTCCTAGCCGACACTGACGGTGCCACGACCATGTCCCGCACTCAGTATGTACGTGATCTCGTCTTTCAAGCTTCTTAGCCGACGCTGATGGTGCCACGGCCATGTCCCGCTTTCAGATAGTGTGTGATCTCGTCTTTCGAGCTTCTCAGTTGACGCTGACGGTACCACGGCCACGGCCCGCTCTCAGAGTGTGTGTGATCTCGTCTTTCGAGCTTCTTAGCCGACGCTGACGGTGCCACGGCCATTTCCCGCTCTCAGATAGTATGTGATCTCGTCTTTCGAGTTTCTCAGCCGACGCTGATGGTGGCACGGCCACGTCCCACTCTCAGGATGTGCGTGATCTCGTCTTTTGCGCTTCTTAGGCGACGCTGACGGTGCCGCGGCTATGTCTTACCTCGTCCGCTCAACTTGTTGACGCTTATTGATCTTAACACGACCAGCGATGGTTTTTACTCAGTCTTGGTGAGACCCCGGCTATGTACCACCCGACTAGGTCAAGTCCCCCCCAACATGGTGTGTGACCTCGTCTTTTGGGATGAATAGTGAATACTAACTGATAGATAGTGCGTACCTCCACATTCAGAAATTTCAGAGCATGTCTTTGTACTGATTGCATATAGCATCTTCTGGGTACAGCGGCATCGAGGAGATCGAGTAATCAAGATGAAGAGGATGATGGAACGGAACAAGACTCGGATAATGAGCCCTGGTAGCAGCAGAGGACGTGGTTTCCAAAATTGATCTTGTCCATGGCATACAAAGAAAACTATCTTCTATGTACGGCCTGTCTAGACCTGATTGCTTACATCTATCTATCTCCTTCAAATCTAACTTGTAATACCAAATAAACACCACAACGAAAATCCAAATGACATTCGTGTTTTGCCTGCAGAATGCTTACTAACTATTCACTTCGCAGCATTGCCTCTCCATTTCTCAATCAGCAGCGAACTGCATATTATTCTATCAACAATAGCACCAATAAGGAAGTGGAAATATAACCCACCAGTGTGTTGCCAGTACGTACAAATTCGCCCGCTTCGTTATTAGGGATATTATGATTTGACTGGCACACGTGAATACTAGCCGTCTGATATTACGAGACCCAAAGGATGAGTCATCATCAAGTGAAAGCAAACTACTCCTACTTACAAGGGTAACGCAGAACGGCACTTCTTTGCAGCAGTCACTGTCACTGGCGCAAAGCTGTCCATCATGCGTGCACGCACTGGCAGACATCATAGATGTTGTCAGTGCGACAATAACGGTGAGGAACTTGAAGGAGAAAAGCATTGTTTATGCGAAGGATGAGCTGTTGAGCTGCTCTACAAACGAGGCTGAGCAAGGTGACTTGCCCTTATAATACTCGGGAAAAATGCGGGTAAGTATAGGTATGTCAAGCCAGAAGAGTCATCGAAATGGTTGCGTCATAGACTTGGTGCATTGGATGTCAAACACGTGAGTCGATGATCCTCCTTGTTCTGTTGATTTATATAAACCCCATGCAATTGAAAATCGACTGACGACGTATCTAGCTTTTACTCCCCCTCTCATATGGGTGCAGCCTGCGTATATCAATCCATGCATGATGAGGCAGGCTCATATGATTGTCCTCATGCACATGGCTCAAGGCCGCCATAGATTCTGGTGTTGCAGGGTGGAGGGTCCCTGGCATCACCGAGTGTATAGATAACAGTGTCCGTTCATTACGCTGTTTTTAAGGGTTGCCACATGTATTAGTCCATGCACAATAGACAGGTTCAAGCGCTAGCGCTCATGCACAGGGGCATGCTTCGAGGCCATCATAATCACCGCCGGCACATGAATCTAGATATGCGGTGTCATCATACATTTCCGATGCGGTAAGTCTGGTGTGATGAGACGCGAGACATGCTTGGATAGCATCATCGTTGTCTAGCCATATGGAACGAGAAGTGAAGCGCTTATAGCTAGAGCGTCGATTTTAAGCAAGGTTAGCGAAAAGTTGAACCGAGCTGGACGATGAATCACGTAAGCAGAAGCACAGTGATGCCACCTTTTTTTACTTCGATCTTCTATCTCTGCCTCGCATAACAGGCATGTCCATGAATATATCACGAACAAAGCGCCGAAGTTTACAAATAGTATGAATGGCCTATGGCTTGCCATCGACGTAGAGCATGAATCCGCCCATCCACGCAAAGAACCTATGGGTAATTTTTCCATCCTATGAAGGTGTCGGTTGCATGTTAGTACTGTGTGACCGAAGAGCCGAAGAGTCTGAATATGTAACTGACCTTTGAACTCTGCCGCAGAATTGGGAGCCGCTTGAACTTCCACTTGCGTCATCAATTTATCCATAGTAAGCCAGGTTCAAGTTCTGACGCTCATATACACGTGCATGCCTATGGCACAGGCACTGCGTGTTGTCCAAAAATTCCGACGGCTGAGAGTTGGTGGAGATTCTGGGGGGTCCCCTAGGTTTCAGCCACGTCACCGCCACCAAATATCAGCCAGCCGGTACTAAGTCGTAAACTTGATACTCTAAGTCGAGCTCCATGTAACGATGGCAGATACTATAGCTATTGGCCGGGCCTCCTTGCCTTGATTTCCCCTTCGTATATACGGCGTCGACTTAACCCTTCAACACGCCTCAACGCATACCCAGCTGCAGACCTACCACATTAGTACATATAATGTTAACCCATAGCTAGGGTTTATTAGACGACAAAGGCAACTCTAGCGTCGTTGGTTCTGCTAGCGCTGCTTGTCTCTAACCAACACAACTGACACCACATCACTCAAATTGTGCGAGCCTTGCCTGCCTGCCATTTGAACATCTATCGCGGCCGTCGACTCGAGGATAATTACAAGTATGAAGACTCATGTATGGCTTGTAATATACATTATCTTCCAAAGACTGTCCTTTGATCACCTGTTGGATCTGATTAATAGTGCCGCTTGTGTCCTTGCACTGTGTGTACACCAGCGGGTCTGTACCAGACAAGTCGAATAATCAGACTAGATGACTTAGATCAGGAATTTGAAAACTCACAACCTGCTGCCAAGTATGATTGTCCATCCTCACGGGCCTCACCTACTCTGGGCAAAAATGAGTACTTTGATCGCGAGGCAGACACTGATATCATCATGGGCATGGATGAGGATCCTGTTGACAGAGACTTTGATGTTGATGAGGATGTTCATGGAACGTTCAACAGGTCACTGAGACGCACTAATTATTGTAACAGTCAGTCTGTAATACACTGTTACAAATTCAAGCAACCTACTCATACAACAATGAACTCAACAAGAACATTTGCACTTTGATCCACTCTGTGAGTCGAATGTATGCGCTTGCAGACTGCAGTGCGCTGGTATAAGTATAGTCAGACTTAGTAGTATTACTTGCTTAATCGAGAACCCCACATACGTGGAGTTTGAAACTACCTTTGCTCTTGACGTCGTCCAAGTCGTTACCCATTGTTCACAGTTGGTGAGTGTGTCGATTCTCAACAGCCATGCTGATCAAGTCATTGCCCATTGTTTGCAGGATGATGTGAGTGTATTGACCCTCATTCAAGCAACAGCCACATTGCCCACCAATCTTCAACAGCCATGCTGATCCAAGTCATTGCCCACTGTTCGCAGAGAGTGAGTGTATTGATCCTCCTTCGAACAACAGCCATGCTGATCTAAGTCATTGCTCACCATTTGCAGTTTGTGAGTGTGTCGATCCTCAACACCCACGCTGATCAAGTCGTTGCCCACTCTTCGCAGAGAGTGAGTGTATCAACCCTCATTTGAGCAACAGTCATGCTGATCAAGTCGCTGCCCACTGTTCAAAGGATGATGTGAGTGTATCTGTCCTCCTTTGAGCTCAAACCATGCTGATTCAAGTTGTTGCCCACCGTTCGCAGGAAGTCAGTGTGTCGACCCTCATTCAAGCAACAGCCATGCTGACTCTCCAAGTCGTTGCCCACCGTTCACAGGAAGTGAGTGTATATGTCCTCCTATGAGCTCGAGCTATGCTGATCCAAGTCGTTGCCCACCGTTTGCAGGAAGTGAGTGTGTCATTACCCACAGGTTGCAGGCTCGCATGGGTGTGGGTAAGGATGCAGGTGCGAGTGAGGTCTCCAACACCTCAGGGTTTACCCGTACAGATCCTTAGTTATACTTGTATCTAGCATGGAGGAGCAGTCTGCTACCGCAATTGTATGATATATTGGGTGGCCACCAGCTGAATTTGACCGGCTGTACGCGTGCAGCAGGAGTGCTATATATATATAATTACAGTGCTCCTATATATTAATATTATATATATGTATATATTGTGTGTATATATGATATATAAAGCTCACGAGGTTGCCCTATCGAGGATAGGCCATGGTTTCAGCTGGTGTCAACGAGAGCGCAACACCTTGACTGCTACATAGAGGAAATGCGACAAAACCGCCATGTTGACGCTGGTGTCCAACGAAGGCGCTGACGTGGCTGAAACTTAACCTAGGGTCAGGTTCTACCCTCGTTTCATACAGCCGAAAATTTTGATAACACGCAGTGAGGGAATTGAAATATATGTTGTGAACAAAGAGAGCTGACATTACAATGAATTGCAGTTATACTCGACATCTCACAGTCTCCTCGAGTGTGGCTTATTTGAGAGTGTTGCAGGCACACCACACTACCCATCATGAATAAGGCTCATACAAATAGTTGTGACTGACTCTTCAACTAGCAGAATTGTAAGCGAACAACAGGAACAACAGTAGATTGAGACGTACACCAGTAATATCCGTGGCTGGCTTCAAAGCACAACCTTAGACTAGCTTCCATTGTAACACCAATCATAGAACACAATTGTTTCAAGATCTGAGGACACATAGCATCCTGTGATGCTTGCTAGGATTCACCATTTGGCACACGAAGACAATGTAGAATCCGATGCATTTCAAATAATGTAAACAATCCAAAAATGACACAAACAAAGGGACTGAGGCATTCTACACGAGTCTGGTTGCACCCGTGCCATAGGGGAGTAAGATCGAACTGGCATTGTGAAAATGACAGGTGGAATGCAAGACGGTGGGAGTCCGTGGCCAAGTCTTCAGAAGAAGTGGACTTTTAAAACCATGCCGCTTTTTGCACAGAGCTTCCTCCTCCACATACGGAGTGAAGTGTCATTGACTTACTGAGCGGTGAGCACCATGCGTTGATGTGATCCACTGACTTGAGTGGAATATGGTGTGAGGATGGTAGGATCAATGTAGATCCAACTTGCCTAATGCTAGGCTCCTCCTTCATTTCGGAAACTAGAAATGTCATTATTGACAACTATCAAGCTTTCAAGCATGATGAGATGCGGCATTAGCTTGAAGTCCAATGTCTCCCTAATTCCGTTTCTCACCATATGTACCTAGGCCCAACATAGAACTGTGTAACCTGGACCTGGTTCAACTATGGTGCATTAGATGCCAAAATGCAACTCTACACATGAGTCCATGCACCTCTTGATCCTCCTTGATGTTTGTTCTGTTGATTTCTCTTCATTATATTAAACCCCATCCAAACCGACTGACGATGTATCTAGCCTTTACCTGGTGCATCCCCTCATCCAAGTTTCCTTCCATTCGACCATTTATACAAGTGCTGTCCATTTTGGACCAGGTGCCACTGGAAGACACTTGTACCACAGTCACATGTACCACAGCTTTGTCTGTGAGTTTCAATGATGTGTATTTTTGTGTATAGGACCGCTCAATTCATGCTCTTCATTGCCTGCCGTTTTATGTCTGCCCTCAGAGCTCCGTATCTCCAGTTTTATTTGAACACTGTGAGTTTGTTGTGCGTCGCTTCACTGTTTTAGTGAACTCAATTTCTAATAGTCTCCTCTCCGGTTTTGACATCCGTACAAGATCTATCCTGAGTCTGTGGTCTCCAGATCATTTCCCAGTGTAAAGAATAAAGCGACCTGCCGTATGTCTCTTCCCTAGCTACTCGATTGAGCTCACCAGCAATAATTTTTCATATTCAGCGTTTTGAGGGACACTGCCACATAATTTTATCACCCTGCATAGACTTCAACATCAACATTCTTTGTCAGGGCATACCCCACATATGATGAATAATACCCAGTTCATGGATAGCAGATGAAGCCAACAAGGATGGTGTTCGGGATGAACTTCCAAACGTTCATTATTTGCCTGCTCATTCCCAATGCCATACTTGTCTCGCACTATTCACTACATTCGAGAATGGATAGCTCAGGTATCTTTGAGAGTTATCTCATTCAAAGATGAGTGAGCTGTCTGTTCTTGATATACAGTACAATTCACGTGCGGTGTCTTACGTTCATAACCAGATTTCCTTTGTTTCTCTCCAAAGCTTATGTCCCCATGGCAATCAGTTTGCATTGCTGGAGGCTTTGTGCCCTTTAAAGTTTTGTGAGTTCGTCATCTGTTTCTCACTTGTCTTTGAAAACTCAATTAACTCTACAGGCCCCTCGCATCCACACACCATTGTGCATGTTCTGTCCATATTGGTGTGGCCATGGTGGTTGGATGGAAAGTTGATGTCATTGAAGTGAACCACTGTATGTCTCTTCTCTGTTGTCTTTCCAGCGATAATTATTTGCATTCAGCATTTCAGGCGGCTGTCTATCCCACCACACATTTATATCACCTTGTATCCATCAACTCTACTGTATTTGAAATTTAATGTTTGAACCTGATTTTGGTATGTTTTGAAGCATTGACTCAGCCCAAGCACAGATGTACTGGTAATCCTCAACATTAATTCCAAACTTGAAAGTGAGTGCCATGGCTCACAAAATTTTGATTGAGAGGGTTATCACGCAGTGGCACATACTGAAGCTTCTCACCATGGCTTCGGATAGCTGACTTATTTTGTGGAGAATATGCCTTCTTGATATTGACCAAGTGAGTAGATTGTTATGATGCTCACGTGCGTTCATAAACTATTCCAGGATTGCTCTCCTCAATGGCATGCATGTGGCACATAGCGCACCTAGCTAGATGCTGTCATAGCCACATTTTGAATCAAGTGTTGCTTCAAGGTGCAGTGTGTAAATAAAACAGTGTGTTAATTATTAAGTTCGAACTTGATTGAGTTATACTGGCACTTTTGATTTCAACAGCAGTCAGTAAAGACTCTGACAAGTTACCATACTCTGTTACAGCAATTGTAATAAAACTACATATTTACATGTGGAATAAACTTTGTCCAAGCTACTGTATCATATGCGCCAGGAGGAAGTGATCGTAAGCTCAGGAACATAAGTACAATTATTGTAACACGTGAAAAATGTAAAGATAGAAGGACAAGGCACAAACAAGTACCAGGACAAAACAGATAGGTTTAAAGATTGAGTCCCAGTGAGAACTGGACCTCACCATATCAATGGAAAATGATGAATATATTTACAAATATGCTCAAAGCTACGCAAATCGTGAATTTCACATATGTTTGGAAAGTTGATGTACATTATGTTTGATCAACACAATGCAAACACACCATTTTGTCGATGTCTTGCACATTTGCAGACATATTACAATCAATCAAGATGATGTGAATTACTCGTTTGACTTGGTAAGCATATATGAAATGATTGATTGCACGAACTTAAGCAAGACTCCGACATTCTCACTAGTCCACCATCTTTCTCCCTTAAACCATGACAATGTCTAGTTCAGGAGCCTCTCCAATTTCCTTACTTTCAGAAGCACCCTGCCAGTGGGGCCTGGCATATTCTTGTTTACAGTAGTCATTGGACCAGACAGGCCTCAAATTGATGATGTTTTTGGATGAACCTAGCGGCAAAGCTCCCTGTGTGTATCTTCTCCGACTTTGATATTTTTGATAACGTAACTTGAGATGTTTTCTAGGACACTATCTATGCATCCTGTTTCTCTGCACTGCCTGACTCGCAAATTGGTAAGTGACTCAGATATGCCTAACTCATTTTGAATGTTCGCTGAAACATTTATTATAGCGCATATATGTGCATAAATATCTTATCTAAGTACAAGATAGTGCTGACTTAGTACATGCAGTACAAAGCTTTCTGAATGAACATGCATCACTGAGTCTGACCTGAAGCCCCCAGTATCCACTGTCCCTGGTCTACCATGCCACCTTCAACACTGGGTCCTCGTTGTCCATGCCTGTGCATCACCTAGATCTAGTATCCTGAACAAATAGGAGGCACATCAATCTAGAAGACTAGAACTTCCAGCAACATCTGACTTTAGGCTTATATGAACTTGCAACACAATTGATATCATCAGCAAATTCTCATCCGATGCCTAATATATTAGTTGACATCTAGCGCAGTTGCAGTGGAGTAGGTGGGTAGCAGGCAGTTATTATTTCACGGCATTGATTTATATTTGCAGGCATATGAATCTGAATGGAACAGCAATGCAGTTGACATCCAGCACAGGTGCAGAGAGGTTGACATCAGGCAGGCAACAGGCGAGGACCAGGTGGGCAGCAGGTTCCAGGGGCAGTATCAACCAGTTATCATTTTTGCGCTGTCATTAGCTTGTTCTTGCAATGCATATCAGCGTCGTTTTCATGTGATTTCTGTAGTTTTATTGCCTGGTACAACTACCATTGAGAATCTGCAATCATTGGCGGAAATATCATATATGAGACTCAGTGCAAAATTGTGAGATCTCTGTCAAGTGGCATCACTAGAAAATCTCATATATGTCCCATTCTCTACAGAAATCTACAGAAATATTGTGTTCCTGGTTCACCAATATTTTGGCTGTTTTCCATTGATACGGTGAGGTCCAGTTCTCACTGGGATTGAGTCTTCAAGGGAGTCCACAAAAATAGTCAGTGTAGTACTAGC
Source organism: Suillus americanus (assembly GCA_016695465.1). Lineage (NCBI taxonomy): Eukaryota > Fungi > Basidiomycota > Agaricomycetes > Boletales > Suillaceae > Suillus > Suillus americanus. Next base: position 19,583 of record MU177978.1, on the reverse strand, counting down.
AAAATGGAACACTAGTGGACATGCCATCATCCCAGGGGAAGCCACACGCCATAACATCTGCTCTATGTGTCTCAGACATAAGAAATTCCAGCCCAGACAATATATCACTCCAAACACTATTCCACTGACACATCCGGTGATTGTTGGGATTGCAAACAAGTCAAAGTCTAGATGCTTAAAGTAGCCTATCATCCACCAATCTGCATTTGGTGATTGGCGTTTCTGTGACCTTAAACTTGAATGTGGCAAATCAGAATAAGTTCTGCTAGGATTATTGATGACATACTAGTAGTACTTGTTAGCTAAGCTGTTCCCAGGTGGAGGAGCAGTTACCTCTGAGTTCCAATGAACAACATAAGAGTGTTCTATGTCCTTAAGCTTCTTCAACCACAAGCCATATGAAATGCAGGTCACAGCAGCTATATCTAATGTGTCAATTTCAAGCAGTGTTACCGGGAGGTTCTGGGTGTAACGGGCCATAAGCTGGATAAAAAACCACACAAGCTGAAGAATAGCAATGCATTTTGATAGCAAATCACTCTTGCTTCGGTCCTTTATGTCTGCCTTCGTGATGACAGGCATCTCTATAGATTCTTCATGAACAAACTGGAGGAGTTCATTGGGTGTGAGGGTGGCCCACGGCTCACCATTGATGTAGAGCACAAATCACCCATACATGCAAAGAACCCATGCATCAGTGTCCATCCTGTGAAGGTATCCATTTCATGTTAGTTTTTTCCTGATTAAAGAGTTTGAGTTGACTGACCAGCGCTTCTACTTGAATCTGGGATGTCACCAAGTAGCGTGACTGACAGCTTGTTCTGCCACATGGCTCAATGCCGGATATCAAGGGTGTCATTGAAATTCTTTGCAGCTTGATGAGCATTTAAAAACTGCAATGCAGCATAGGTGACAACGAGTTCAGGAAGGAGCAACACTATAACCATGAAGACTAGACGTTGCAATGTAATAACAATTGTCCTCTGGTCCATATGCGGAATGTCCAGATGGACAGCAGCTCATGTGCATGCAAAAAAAGTTAAGCCACAGCTCAAAACAATGTCCCACAGGGTCCTGGTGTTGCATGATGGACAGTCAGTGGCATCAGGTGTAAGGATATGGGTATCGTTGAGACCTGAGAGTGAAGCGCAAACAAATTGAAAGCAGAAGAGGACAGTGCAGAGTAAGAGGGTCATGGTGAAGTTGAGGTCATAGCGTCTGTTTATTTTGCTATCTTTTGAAGGGTTGCCACTGTATCAAGTTATGCATGATAAGCCAGATTTGACTTGAAGCACTGGTGCTCATGTACCTGTGTATGCCTCGAGGCCACCATAATCACAGGCAATATAAATATACCATGTCATGGTATCAAAGCATTAAGTCTTATAATGATAGATGAGCGGAAGTAAGCCCCATGAACCAAGCTATATCCGACACAGGGTCTTCGAGCTCGAAGGACAGCAAATATATTTTCTAAATAAAATTTTTGACAATGAGATTTGAGACACACATTCATTTGCATAGCTTGGATAGTGTCACAATTATCCAGCCGTACTGAATGCAGGACAGAGCGACTACAGCCAGAGTATCAATTTTAAGTACAGTTATCAGACAATTATAGGCATAAGGGGCGATGAGCTGGACAACAAACCAAACCAGCTGAAGCATGGCAATGCCAATCAATAGTCCATAACTTTTACTTCAAACTTCTATCTCCAAGTCTGCCAGCAATAACAGGCATGTCCATGGATCTGAGCTTTGGAAGCGCCGAAGTTCATTGGAAGTGCTTGCCATTGACATAGAGTATGAATCTACCATCCATGCAAAGAACACATGGGTCATTTTTCATCCTATGAAAACATCGGTTGCATACTAGTCCTGTCTGACCAAAGAGTCTGTGCATGTAACTGACCTTTGAACCGTGCCACAGGTATAGGAGCGCTCAAATTCCACTTACATCATCAATTTACATATCCATAATGAGCCAGGTTCAAGCGCTGGTGCCCATACACATGTGTGTACTTCGATATTACCAATGACACAGAGAATCAAAACATATATGTTTTGATCAGAGAGAGCTGACTTGTAATAGACTTGGGTGTTGGAGTCCAAGAGTCCCGAGACGAGGAAGACTGATGGATCTGACCAATGCATGAGGGATGAGTGAGAGGTATGACCACAAGCCAAAATGGACAAGGGCGAGCAACATAGTGATGTCAGCTTGCATCCTAGTTTATTTTCTGTTTCTTATTCATATATTGATATACTAAAGTACTTACCTCAAAAGCACCACCAGTAGCGTCCATGCATCTCAGTTCTTTCCAAGACACTGAGATGTGAGTAGGAATTCATCACCTATACTTTACAATGCCTAATGCTATGCAGTGTACTTGTTCTCTAGGTAGACGAATCCTTCACAGAGTTCTTTCCAAGACACTGAGATTGTACTTGTTCTCTAGACTCCTTGTCCCTTTTGTTCGTCTTATCACCGCATTTGGTTGTACCCAACATCCTGTGGTCCCCTCAAGTGTGATGTATTTGAGAGCGCACCACACAGGCTCACACTGTCACAAATAGTCATGACTAAATCTACGACTCCCCGACTAGCAGAATTGTGAATGAACAACAGGAACAACAGTGGAGCGGTGTATCCATGACTGTGTGCCTGCATGTTGCGAGCAAGGCAAGAAGTGGTGAAGAACACTATGCTACAACAAAGCCCAAAGGACACTGAATGCTCACTAAACTATGGTGCTACTTGGCTGCCACTTGGCTACCCCCGGGGTCCCCTACTCCAACAGTAAATTGAGCCTCAAAATGTACACTAGTAAATTAATAGCATGCGTGACTTCAAAGGGTGTCTTGGACTGGCTGTCATTGCAATACCATTACTGGACACAGAGTGGCACCGGTGTGAAAACTTAATATATACTGGGTGGTTTTGCCACTAGCAATATTTATGTAGACTCAACCTGACTAGAAAGTTAGTAGAACTAATAGTCAGTATATGGTCTCATCCTGCCTAGCTGCTACACTTGCAAGCAAGAATGTTCAACCCGAGGGGCTTGCTGTCTAGATAAGTTCAATAATTGCAAAGGAGAAAGGAAAAGAAAGTCCTAAGACATAGGACCAAATGCGAAGGTATGCAATGAAATCCAATGCGGGAACTAACAAACCCGATATTTCAGGTATTGGGTTATATGGGAAAGTGTCGGGTTGACAAGAAAAGGTGTCGGGTTCGACTGGGAATTGTAAGGGAATGTTAAAGAAATGAACGACAAAGGTTCGGGGCTCAAGTGAGTGAAAATCGGGTTGATTCGACGGGTAAGGACTAATGGTGACCAGTATCAGGGAATTGCTCCCCTCTACAGAGTGGTAAGGTAAGATCACCTACTATGACTAGTATTTATCTATCTACGTGTAAGTACGGAGTGATATAGGTGAAAACAGTAGCGCGTCGTCGGGTCTGAGTAGCTATGTAAAAGACCATGAGGCACTGCGGACAGTGGGAATCCCATGTAATAACACTGCATATACTATCAGTAGTGAGAACTTAATCAACTATGCACCTAGTGGGGTAAAGTGCGACTGGAATGACATGTGGGGGACGAGTCCGAAGGGTAAAATGTCGGGTCCACATTGGGTATGCATCGGGTTATAGCGGGTTGTGTCGGGTATGATTAGTGGAGAGTTGGACAAATATAGGAAGTGGACGTGAATCATGAAAAGGGGTCCTGCAACACCAGCCGGAATATGTTTGTCACACCGGCACCCCGTATCCTGTGATACTTGCCAAGTTGCTAGCATTCATCATTAAGCACACAGCCACAAAATGTGGAATCCAATGCATTTCATAGTACAGACAATACGAAAGCGCTGAAAATGACAAGAAAAAAGGGGTTGAACCATTCTATATGAGTCTGGTTGCACCCATGTCATGTAGGGTGTATGATTGAGAGTCTTACTGGGACAGCTTACAAGACTATGACAGGTCGAATCCAAGATGGTAGAACGTTGAGGCTAAGCGGACTTTTATTTGGAAGCATGTTTGACTTACTGAATGGAGAGCACCATGTGCAAGCAACATTGAACTTGTTATTGAAGTGATCTAATTTCAGTCTTTCCACCTGCATAATCTGATTTTATCGTCCTCCATGCACATGGCTACTATATAGACTATAGCGCTAGATTGGTAGCACCAATGGACTATCTAACGCCAGACTACAGGCTGCTGCTACCTCAAAGCTTCAATAACCAGATAGTTGTGTCATTTCAGAAACTAGAAATGATATTGCTCTCCATTCCTGATGTCTGGTATGACTAGCTGCATTGATTACATGGCAAGATCAAGCACGGCCCATAGTGCCATGATTAGATGTGGTATTAGCTTGAAGTCCAATGTCTCCCAATTTTTATTCCTCATTATATGCATCTCTTCATACTCAAATCCTGCATCCCACACCGAGCAATCCAGGCCTGACATAGAACTGCACAAGACCTGGTTGAACTGTGTTGAATGGTTGGCCAAAATGACTCTACATCATGTTCACATGAGTCGATGCTGATTGGACACCTCCTGATCCTTCTTGGTGCTTGTCTGCATTTGGTCTGTTTGATTGCTCTTCATTATATAAACCCACATGCAAATTGACAGACGTATTCTAGCCTCCCTTTACTTTTCAATCTATCTACCTCCTCATCCAAGCTACCTTGTATTTGACAGACCATTGGTATGTGTCATCCAAACAAGACTAGAAGACACTTGTACTGCAGCCGCTCACATCATATGCATATGCACCACCTGGAATGACAGCTTTATCTGTGAGTCTCAATTATGAGTATCTTTATAAGGGCCACTCAATGCATGTTCTTCATTGCCTTGGGCTTTACATCTTTACATCTGCCCTCAGAGCCTCCTCCATGTTTACAGATCTATTTGGACACTACCGAGTTTGTTATACATTGCTTGACAATCCTGGCAAACTCAATTTATATAGCCTACTCTCCGGTCTTGACATTCATCCATTCCTCAGGATCTCACTATCGTGCAAGATCTATCCAAATTTGTACAGTCTCCAAGTCATTTTCCAGTGTGGAGAATGAAGTGATCCACCATATGTCTCTTCCATATTAACCTTACCAGCAATAATTTTTCTTATTCAGAGTCTCAAGGGGATGTTGCCCTATATACATTCATTGCCTTGCATCAGCTTCAACATCAACATTCTTCATCAGAGCGTGCCCCACATGGTGTCATAATACTCAGTCCATGGAAGGCTGATGATGGCGATGAGGATGGTTTTCAGGATCAGTTGTCATTTTGATCAGTTGTCTACTCATCCTGGATGCCAGACTCATCTTGCACTCTTTGCTGTCCTTCGAGAACAGATGGCTTGCTTAATTTCTTTTGTTCAAAATGAGCGAGCTTTCTGTTCTTGATATTCAGTATGATTAGCATGTGGTGTCTTGCATTCATGCTCGGATTGCTTTTGGTTCTCTCCAAAACTCAGGCTCCCATTGCAAGCAGTTTGTGTTGCTTGACACTTTGTGCCCTTTACAATTTTGTGAGTTCATTGTCCATTTCTCAATTGTCCTCTGTAGAAAGCTTGATGAACTATACAGACCCCTCACATCCACAGGAGTGCCCCAGTTCCCTTTCGAGCCATCATAGCCACACAGTCATGCTGATGAGGTGATTAGATTGGTATGTATTTATAAACTATTCCATGAATGCTCTGTTTTCATCCCTCGATGGCATGCATGCACATAGTGTGTCCCAACGCTGTCGTAGCCACATTTTGATGGAACTGTTCACTGTTTAGTCATAGTATTCAGGTGGCAGCCTTTCGATAGACAGAGCATGTCTCAGGTGATGTGTCACTGGAATGGTGGCCTGTTGATTATCAGGTTTGAAATTGACCGAGTCAGTATTACTCACATGTTCAATTTCAACAGCAATTGATCAAGACGCAGGGAAGTTACCATACTCTGTTGTAGTGATTGTAATCAAACTACAAACTTACATGTGGAATAAAATTGGACCAAGCTACTGTATCACATGTGCCAGGAGGAAGTGATTGTAAGCCCAGCATCACAAGTACAATTATTGAAATATGTGCAGGAGTGTAATAGATCATGACACACATTGCAATCTGAATATTTGGCAAACTGCATATGAGTACACCCAACATCCTTCTGTAGGCGTCAAGGAACTGTGATAGCGATATTTCTGATGTCTGTCCATCATCCACCTCCCGTGGCAGCCTTTCCGATGTCTGCCAAAGTCTGTCGATCAATTCTAGCAGCCTTTCCAGAGAATTTGAAAGCACATGTAATTGGTAAGAGAACAAAATCCCTGAAAATGTATATGGTATCCCAATGGAAGCCACACGCCACAATATCTGCTCAGCGTGACTAGGAAACAAAAAATTCCAGCCCAGGCAACGTATCGCTCCATATATCATCCCACTAGTGCATCCAATGATGATTGTAATCTTTTCCAGAGTCAGGCCACCAGACTGTTGGGTCCAGTAGTTGAATAGCAGTAGCTGAAGAGCCCCTTCAGTGACAAATCCTGTATTAGACGGGTCACCCGACCTACATAATATCCTGTGTAGTACGGGCCAGCGGATTATGGGCCGATGATATGTATATTCCCGATGGTGATGGGTGGGCCGGGAGGGATATTATTCCCGATAAAGACGGGTGGGCCCATC
>MU177977.1:129725-167442 GCA_016695465.1 Suillus americanus | reverse complement strand
CATATCATTGGCCCATAATCCGCTGGCCCGTATTACACGGGATATTATGTAGGTCGGGTGACCCGTCTAATACGGGATTTGTCACTGAAGGGGCTCCTGTTCTTTGACCTCCTCCTCACTACAACATCCGTGTGGTAAAGCCCTTGTACTTGTGTCGACCATACTCGAAAAGCCTATTGAAAGTCTTGCATCTTCTTTACAACCATTGTTGAGCACTGGACCAGTCCGTAGTCACACCACCTCCAGCTATTGTCATCATTATTCTGGTAAGACAAACATGTTTTTTTATTAAATTCTGCAAGACACTACTCATACATAATATGACTAGGTGTGGACCATATGGGACATCCAATGCATCAGCAACAGATCACCAACTATGTCCGCCATGTGTCAGTGGACTTGGGAGAGGCTGCATGCCATGAAGGCACATGGAATCACCATGGAGACTTGTCTGCTGCTGATGCTGACATACTGCAAACCCTTGCAGTGGGATGAGGGATTTCACAATATGCAGAGATGGAATTGTTGGGGGAATGTGGTAGCTGCGGTGAGATGGGATGAAGTGACTCTATGGTGTGCTGCTACTCAATGAGATGATGCTCTACTATGCTCTGTGCGAAACCATCGACCTGCTCTGACTAAGCCTCGGAAACAGCCATGGGACTCTTCCCCTCGTCTCTGCTACCGATGAGACCCCTAGTCCATGCACCCACTGTTACAGTCAACATATGCCCCTATTCATTTTCTTACTCAACCTTGTATTACATCATGAGCCGCCTTGATGCCGCCACTAGACTTATCTCTGACTCGACTCATTTATCTTGTACAACACCACGATCGCTGTGCCATCACTAGGTGACCTATTCTTGTTATCTCTTATCTCTGACTCATCACTTACGCATCCCATTCCCACACCTGCCCTGAACATCTTGTAGTTCCCTATATATACTCGTCTTGTACGTAGTAGTTCCTTACTTTAATCTTACTAAATTTTACCTGGAACTTCCTTCACTTAAGACCTCCAATCTTAAGTCGTCTGAACTGATATTCAAGTCGAGGACACTCTCCTTGACCTGTCTTAGAAACATTGACTATCGAAGCTTTGACCTTCCCTGAGAGAATCTCTCTCAGTTACGGTTAACGCATCATTGGACTTTAGCCGAAGCTCTTATTGAGCCGCTATTGTCTAGAACTATCCTAGTTCATAACACCCACCTAAAAAGAACTGGCGCCGCCCTCAATGCCACTCCCTTCTACTCTCCACTCTCCACTCCTTCTACCCATCCTTCTACTCTCTCATCTTCATCTTTCATTTCATCTTCATCTTCCGTTTCGCCTTCATCTTCATCTTTGTCATTGTTATCTTCTTCCTCTCTTCCTCTCTCTAATTCATCCTTATTTTTCTTTTCTGCTTCATATATCTTTTGCTTCTTCGCCAGTTGAGTGCCTGTCCTGGGAATGAATGCTCTCAAGCGTCTTGCACTGAATTCTCCCTGTATTGGTCTTCCTTCCAGTGTTTCCAATTTGTATGAATTGAGATTTCTTGACTGGATCCGGCATGGAACTGACCATTTCGGTATCAGCTTCCGTTCCGTTTTGAAGGTATAATCTAAATCATTGCAGTATACTTGAACCAGTTGACTGATTTTAAAAATAACTTCACCAGGTCTTCTCTGTAGAATTCTCTTATCAAATGCCGCTTTGCGCTTGATTGCATGCCAGACTGTCTCCTCAGAGCCATCCAGCCTCTGTTGCTCCACATATGCCATCTGTGTTATCACGTCCGATTGTCTGAGTATCGAAGCACTGTCCTCAATTCCTGTTCGTGGTGTATTTGCCACGAGGCCCAAAAGAAAATTCCTTAGGAGAAAATTTCAGTGCTGGCAATAAACGGTGATTTAAAGCATGAACTGCATCATCCAGATAGTCTGGCCATTTCATTGGGAGCTTATTCCAAGATGCTCCTTGTTGCTTGCTGTCTTCTCCTATGTCTGGTGCACATAACCATTTTAGAACATGCAGCAATAGCTTATTAGTTCCTTCAACAAGGCTGTTTACCCATGGTGAATAAGCTGCCACAATATGCAGTTTACATTGTCGCACTTCACATAACGCCTGTACCGCATCATTGTTGAAATGCCTCCCACCGTCCGTTGTGAAAGAAAAATAGGTGCTAGGCTTGTGACAGCACTAGTACTATTATCCTGAAGGGCGTGAGAATAATATTCAACCCGAGAGGACTGCTATTGAAGCACTTCCTTCCATTTAGGCAAGGGAAGTGATAGCGCAAAGGGCTTAGAATCTATCTGACCTAGAAACCAGGAGTGACTGAATAGTGCTCGATTAGTAACACAAATGACAAGTAACAAAACCAAAGATAGTGCTTGGTCAATTGAGCGCTAAGGGAATTGCGCTATAAGAGTTAGAACAACTGAAGGACCAGAGAGTCACGATAATCGAGCGAGCGCACGTTGAGTTGAGCGGAACTGTTGTCGGGACGAAAGTATGAGTAAAACTAGATGCCGACGAAGGAGAGAACAAGGCAGCGACTAAGTGTAGTGCAACTACCGACAGCAGTTCGGCCTTGCATTTTGACTAGTAATACTAAGGGGACTTAGCGACTGCGAATTCAGAGCGGTTGAATGTTGCGATCAAGAGAAATGAGCAAGAATAGATCGATTGCACCAAAACTGAGATATAACACCAAGTGACTACTCTATCCTGCAGAAGCTCAGGGAAGGGGAAGTAAGTTGGCTGTATGTTTTGCAGGATATTTTATTATAGCACGTGGAGGCTCAGGATACATAGGCAAGGATAGTAGCAAGTCAAGCAACCATGTGTTAATACTAAAGGACTTTAGACATGCTGTGCTGCGGAACATGAGGATACATGTAATAAGACCCGCGACTAGTAAGTAGCAACAAGCAACAAGAGAAAATGCAGCAGTGGAGATAGGTGGACATAGGTAGGACATGGGAGGACAAGGTACCTGGAAGTCGGACCGAACCAGCGATAGCGCGTGTCACCTTAACAATGCGTCATTTTCCTAGTGCGCGCTAAGATCTAAGTGGGGGGATTTGTGTGGGGCACGTGAATAGCACTAGCGCCTATGCAAGCCCAGCGGAAATATGTTTGTCACATCTGCGGGAGACTTGAATACCGACTGTCCCCAGTCGGTCACTCGTCGGAACTTGGACTTAGCAAAAATCCTTCCATCGATAAGGGCACGTGACTGATTGCACTCGATATGGAAAGAGTGATCGGGCTGTGGAAGAAGTGAACTGTGGATATGCGTAGTGGATAGAAGATCCGACAATGGATGGAAGTGTGGGCATGCGGTGGACGTGAATTGCAGTTTCCTATAAATTCCGCTGGCTGTCTTTTTCTTTTCCCTCTTCCATCTAGGACCATCTCTCATGTCTTCCTTCAATTTTTCTAACATTCTCAACCCTGAGGCGGAAAGGATTCAGCACGCCTTTGCTGAACTGCGCCTTCGCCTGGTGAACTTGGTGAACTCAACTCCGGAGGACCGCCCGGATCTAATGGCGCGCAAGGAAGAGTGTGGTCGCGACTGGACGCGGTTGATGGTAAGTTTGGGATTCTTTTCCTTTTACCGTCTATTACTGATTTCCTTCAAGCAAGACTTGTCCCAGTGCTCGCTTGAGGGAAAGACCTACAACTTAGGTCTTGCCTTAACCACTGAGGAAAGCGACATGGGTCGCTGCTCGGATGAACTTCACCAGCGGTACCAGGTGCAGATCCGCGCCTTCAAGCTAGAGGTGCAGCGCCAAGCTGAAGAGGCCGCTGAGGAAGAAGCGCGGAGGGAGGCTGAGAAGGATAAGGGGAAGGGGAAGGAAAAGGAAAGTGTGCCAGAGGAGGAAGATGCAGCCATGGACGTGGAGGATGCTGATGGTGAGGCAGAGGAGGCAGAGCCCCCCAAGCGCCCTGTGCACGCTGCAGCTCGCACCACCAAGGCGGGCTCAGAAGGCCACAAGAAGAATGTGGGCCGCATGAGTGCCTTGTCGACTTACAAGGTTGCTTGCGCACGCTGTGCCAAGGCTGGGGTGTGGTGTTATGGATGGGAGGGCATGGCCTGCGCACCTTGCAAGTCCTCTCGCAAGGCCTGTGAGTATGCGACTCATTGGCATGGAGGTAAGTACATTCGTCTGATTGCATCATGTCCTTACTAATTGGTCCTAAAGTTGTTGCTGCCAGGGCCGCTGCATGTGCTGCAGCGACTAAGGTTGTGGTCAGAGCGCCTTCCGCCACTGAGTCGGCTCCCGCTGCTGGTCCCTCAGGTGGGCGTGACCTCATTCACCACCCAAGGACTTCACCCTTGCCGTCCTCAGAGGAATCTGGGTCTGAGGAGGAAGAGGAGGAATATGTTCCAGGCGCATCTGTGGAAAGAGGGAGTTGCAAGCCAACTGAAGATGAAGGCATGATCAAATACAACGCGCTAATGGACGCCGAAGCGGAATCTGAAGACGTGTTCCTGGAGAGTCGGATGCGCGCGCTTCATGCGCAGATGCATACCATGCATGGTATGTTGCTGGGGATGATGAATGAGATGGATACCCTCACCTATCGCTACAAGGAAAGGCAGAGGAAGTAGATAGTGCTTCTTCTAGTAGGGACCTTAGATATTGTGCGCCTGTACAATGTAGTATATCCTTCCATAGCGCAACAATATATGCTTGTTGGATTGAACCCTGGATGAGCGCCTTCTCCTGAGTCCTGTGTCCCATGTCCTGTCCCAATGTTCCGATCCTATTCCACTGGGTGCCTAAGAGATGAGTAGGGTAAATGAGCAAGCATGCGCACTGCGATAGAAGATGAAATGATACGATTCGGGTTTGCGGGGTACCACCCGGCTTGTCTTCATCGTGGCACTTCCTTTGTTTATCTCTGGTCGCTTTTGGAGCGTGACGTTAGAATCCTAAATCTGTCAATGGGTGTGGTGCACTGCCTACACGTTAGAAGAGAAATATATGGTAATCGATCATGCACATTATATTCTGGTTCTTTTGGCAATGTCTGTATTGGATATAAGTCTGTGCGCTTGATCACACGTAACATAAGTGAGTTGATCGGGAATCAAGATAGAAGATGGAATTGAGCACCAGTCAAAACCCAGGGTAAAATTGAGACTATTGTACTGAGGTGGTATATTTTTGTGGTTTTTATTGGTTTTCTATGGGGGGTCAGGAGCGGGTATAATGGCAGTATGAGTGGAGTAGGATGATGGGTTATTTGTCGAAGTCGAATTCGAGCGCTTCATCATCCGGTTCCTCTATGTCTTCTGTAGCTAAGGTATTCAATGCTTCATCGTCTAGACCTGTGATACTGGTGACTGAGATCTTAGTTTCGGTATGTGGAAGATAGGGAAGCAAACGAAATGCCGCATAGCACAGCTTGGATACAGAACCATCGAGTTCCAATAGGATATATGATCTGCCTTTGGTGCGGCAAACAACAATCATGGGTCCTAGATAGTGCGGCTTTGTCTTGCGACTTAGCTCATACTCCACCTTAGAATTGCGGACTAGCACATAGGTACCTGGCGCAAAGTTGAAGTCTACAATCGAGCAACGATAGCGCTTCTTGAAATTGCAGATGGACTGGTAGCACGCTTTAAGAACCTTCTCCTTGATATTGTTGAGGTCTTCTTGGCGTTTCTGCAATTGGCGGGTGTGCCATGCAACTAAGTCGGTAGTCAAGAAACTGTCTTGGTCAGGAAGCACTACTAGGAAGGTTCCTTCAGCAAGGTCAAATGGAAAGATAGGCTCGACGCCATGAACCATGAAATAGGGAGTTAGACCCATCGCTTGATGCACAGTAATGCGCTCTGCCCATAATACTGAGTGAGAGTATTGATACCAGCACGACTCATCCCCATCGCAACTTTTCATGATGGCCTCCCAGACATCATAATGACGTCGCTCAATTATACCATTAGCTTGAGAATTGTATGGCGAAATGCGAATCGGGTGAATTCTGTAGTGCTCTGCTAAATTGTCAGTGGCTAGACGTAAGGCGGGTCCGTTATCAATAATGAATGATTTCGGTTATGGGTCCCCAACGACAAAGAAGATCCTCAAATAAGAACACAGTTAAAGCCTTGCTGTTCTCTTTGCGTAGCATGCGCCATTCAGGATATCCAGTTAGCGCACAGCGGGCATGGACAAGTCGGTCAAATCCGCCTGATTTAGGCATCATCATACTATCAATATGCGCTCTCCTGAAAATACCACCTGGGATGGGTATGGTTGGAGGGATATGCAGCTTGCACATCTGTCGGATCTGACATTTGTGACATGTCCTGTTATACCATTTGATATCATCAATAATCATAGGCCACCAAAAACACAAAAGAAGTCGGGCTCAAATTGAGTATACTCCCTTATGTCCGAGGTCGTCATGCGCTTCCTTAAGGATGTGATACCGCCGCCCTTTGGGAGCTACAAGTTGATGTTTGCCTTGCGAGTTTTGATGCCATAATTTGTTTTTGAGGATGAAGTATTGTGCGGATAATGCGATGAATTCTTCAAATTCCTCATCCAACAAGTCTGGCGGTTTCTTGCGGGTCTTTAGGAAGCGCTGGGTGTCCATCAATTTAGTGTCGTGAGTTTGCGCTGCTTCGGATCTAGGAATGGTTGGGTTAGGGGGATTGGCATCTATGGTACCTATGAATGCGAGAAGAGTGGGTGGGCGGGTTAGCAGATTGGGAGCGGGTATGGTATACGGGTGGCGCATGATGTTGGCACCCATGCCTGTGATAGTGCAGCTTTGGTCATTGAGAATATCAATCGCAAATGAGTAGGAGCGATCAAGCCATTCCTCATGATCATCATCATCATTGGGGTCATCTTCTGCGGGTGGTCTCCTTGAGAGGCCATCTGCTCCAGTATGCTTGGTTGCGGGTACGTGAACGAGAGTAAAGGAAAATAACAATATACCTGTGATCCACCAATTGATGGTCGCGTTGGGTTGAAGGTCCGGGTTATTGATCATTCCTTTGATATATTTCGCATCGACTTCAACCGTAAGGTTGGTGATGCTGAATATATATATGCGTACCACGTGAAGTGCACGAAATAGGCCGTAAAGTTCTAGTTTAGCTTGAGAGTAGTGATTTTCGACTTCTGTGAGCGATATGGACCCAAAGCAGTTTGGATAGTGCTTGCCATCCTCTCCGACTTGCAGGAGAATATAACCTATAGCAATGTTAGAGGTATCAACAGCAAGGATTACTTCATGACCACATTCATAATCGAGTGCGCGCAGTGCAGAAGACTCTAATATCAAGTCTTTCAGGGTCTGCATAGCTACCTGTTGGTCCTTACCCCATTCAAAGGGTACATTCTTGCGGGTCAGATTGATGAGCGGGCGCGCTATAGCAGAAAAGTTTCGAATGAAGATGCACAAGACGCCGCATGTACCCAGAAAGCCGCGCAATTGCGTGACCGTACAACATCCAGGCCAATCGTGTATCTTTTGCACTTTGGATTCTTCTGGAACGCAACCTTCAAAGGTACATTTGTGCCCCACTATGATGGCGGTAGGTGCGGCTAGAATGAATTTAGTAGCGGATACGGTAGCGCCGACATTTTCAAGTCTCTGAAGTATGCGATTGAGGACAATGCAATGTTCCCATATGAAGCAATGTATACCCAGGTTTTGCGCTATGGTTTCATATGAGCCGTCAGCTCTCTGATACCGCGTTTTAACCGACTTGACGGGTACATCGTCAATAAATGGAGACATAAACTCGGGGATTTCGTCCTGCAAACTAAATGCTGTCTCACCTTGGTATACTTGGACAAGCCCCTTCAGTGACAAATCCCGTATTAGACGGGTCACCCGACCTACATAATATCCCGTGTAATACGGGCCAGCGGATTATGGGCCAATGATATGTATATTCCCGATGGTGACGGGTGGGCTGGGAGGGATATTATTCCTGATAAAGACGGGTGGGCCCATCTATGCTGATGTTATATATATCCTCGACGATAGCGGATAGGCCGGGAGAAATATTATTATGGAGATGGGTGGGCCCATGTGGGTAATATGTAGAGTAGGATTGACATGTATGCATAGGAAATAGTATTATATAGACAGGTGGGCTGACATATTAGTATTATTTTGTAGACGGATGGGCCGAGGGAGCGATGAAATATTTATTAGATAGACGGGTGGGCCGACATAGGGAAATATTAGATAGATGGGTGGGCCGACGGGGGGAAATATTAGATAGACGGGTGGGCCGAGGGTGAGGTGAATTATTTATTAGATAGATGGATGGGCCGAGGGAGCGATAAAATATGTATTAGATAGACGGGTGGGCCGACATAGGGAAATATTAGATAGATGGGTGGGCTGATGTGGGGTAATATTAGATAGATGGGTGGGCCGAGGGTGAGGTGAATTATTTATTAGATAGATGGGTGGGCCGACATGGGGGAATATTAGATATACGGGTGGGCCAAAGTAGGGAATTGTATATAGACGGGTGGGCTGACGTGGGGTGATATTAGATATACGGGTGGGCCAAAGTAGGGAACTTTACATAGACGGGTGGGCCGATGTCGGGTAGAGTACTGAAACCTGAAACCCAAGCCCAGGACACCCAGATTCGAGACTCAAAACTCAAAATGCAACACTCAACTGGAAACTCATACATTTTGACGAGTTCCGAGTCTCGAGTTAAGAAAATTCAAATTTAAGATGATATACATGTTTGTCGTCTCGACTCACCAAGTACCGAGTACTGAGTACTGAGTACCGAGACCCAGGACCCGAAATTCAGCACTCGGTAGTGGGTGCAATGAGTACAGAAATACACAAGATAATACACATTGTTCTCAGAAATCACAAGTTTCAAATTTCGACTTGTGAATCACGAGTCTCAAGTCTCGAGACTCGAATCACCGAGAACTGCCTACCGAGTACTGACACCCGAGACCCGAGATTCGGCACTCAGCACTCGAGACAAACATCAAAACTTCAAACTCAAAAGTACCGACTACCGACTACCAAGTCCCAAATTTCAGATGTTGAGTGTCGGCACTCGGCACTCAACACACGAAGCTTGAAACTCCAAATTGGTAAACCTCTGAATTTCGAATCACCGGCACCCAACACCCGACACCCGAGATTTGGCACTCGGCACTCGAGACAAACATCAAAACTTGAAACTCGAAAGTACTGACTACCGATGACCGACTACCAAGTCCCAAATTTCAGGTCTCGAGTGTCGGCACTCGGCACTCAACACATGAAGCTCGAAACTCCAAATTGGTAAACCTCTGAATTTCGAATCACTGAGTACCAAGTCCCAAGTCCTGGATTTCGGGTGTCGGTACTCGGTACTCAGTACTCAGTACTCGGTGATTCGAAATTCAGAGGTTTACCAATTTGGAGTTTCGAGCTTCATGTGTTGAGTGCCGAGTGCCGACACTCGAGACCTGAAATTTGGGACTTGGTAGTCAGTCATCGGTAGTCAGTACTTTTGAGTTTCAAGTTTTGATGTTTGTCTCGAGTGCCAAGTGCCAAATCTCGGGTGTCGGGTGTCAGGTGTCGGTACTCAGTAGTCAGTTCTCGGTGATTTGAGTCTTACTTTTGAGTTTCAAGTTTTGATTGTTGTCTTGAGTGCCGAGTGCCGAATCTTGGGTGTCGGGTGTCGGTACTTGGTACTCGGTGATTCGAAATCCAAAGGTTTATGAATTTGGAGTTAAGCTTCAGGTGCCGGTACTCGGTGGCTCAATCAATGGACTGGCACAGGTTACATTAATTGAAAACTTGTATATACATCTATCACTATGCAATTATGTAGCCATGTAAACCTCCTCAGAAGACTCATCAACCTTCACCTCCATCTCAACATCCATGTTGTTGGAAGAGTCATATTCTGGGACAAGGTTGCTTGGATCACCTGGGTCCACAATCTTGCCAGACGCATCTCAATCCTCTGGATGAACAACTTGGTCATAGTCGAACAGGAGACCCTCAATGGCAGAGGCATCCGGGAATGTCAGGGTTGCGGTTGTGGGAGCCAGGGTTTCCATACTGAGATCAATGAGAGGGGGGAGTGCGGATTCTGGGGGTGACATGGTGCGGGGGCCAGATTGATCAAGCAACAAGGATGCTGCATTGGCAGGAGTGTCAGGAAGTGGGAATGAGGGGTGCCGGTCGATGATTTTGCGCCTAAGGCCTTCATGAAGGTGTTGCAGGGTATCAAGCTTACCATCCTGCTCTGCCACACGAGCCTCGAGAAGAGTGATTCGAGCTGCGGCATCTTGAATCGCATGGGACATGGCATGAAGATCCGGCATAGGCACACCAAGTGCTGCAGCAGGTACTGCCGACCTGGAAGACGGAAGTGCTACAAGGGACAATTAAGGTCAGATAGTGAAGAATGAAAAACTCGGGTGACTTACGAGCTGCTGCAGGTGCAGGTGGCTTGACGGCAGTGATGGTCTTGCTACAACCATGCGTCTGGGTCTGGGGAGTGGTCACAGCAGTGCCACGGGAAGTGCCGGCCGGCCCACGAGACTGACTACGAGTTCGGGCCTTGGATTGGGAGGCAGGGGGAGCTTTGGAGGGGCCAGGTGTTTGGGAGGCAGGGGGCGCCTTGGAGGGAGTTTTGGAGGGAGCGCCAGATGGTGTCATCGACCTCGTCTTCTGGGTGGTAGAGGTAGCCCGAATGCGAGGAGGCGGGGATCCCATATTCGCGGGGGTGCACTTGATCTTCTTTGTTGTGCAGTGGATGCACGACATACATGGAGCCCTGGTCCTCTTGTCCAACTGAGTGGCGCAAGGCCAGTTGAGCTTGTGGCAAGCGTAGCATGGGTTGTTCTGTGGGCGGTATTAGTGTGCAGACTCACTTGAGAAATATACAAGTACTCACCGGGCCGGGAATGAGAATGTCAACCACAGGCATGACTGGGGGCGCCTGGACCGGGGGTTTGGGAGTTGGCTGGGAGGGCTCCATGACTGCTGGGTGACTGCTGGCAATCACCTGTGATAATGTAAGCAAACACCCGAGTCCCGGACGCATAAATGAGACTTACCCTGGCAGGGCCAAATGGTTTTTTCATCGGGGCTCTGGGGGAGCAAGGCGAATTGGGCGTCCTTGCAACAATTGTGGAGAGCTGGGGAAGGACGACCTCTGGCACTCCACGCAAAAGTGGCTACAAGAAAATCAGAGACATTAAAAAACTGAACCAGATGACATACCTGGATAACTGAGTCATCATCATCTTCCGACTCCACGATGCACTTGGACTTCAGAAGGCGACCAGGCCTCTGATGCTTGTGACTCTTCATCGCAGATTTTGGGGGTTGTGAGGAGAGTCCAGAAATCAAGGGGGACTTCCTCTTCTTACTCCCTTCTGCCTCAGGCTCCGGGTCAGGGAAGATGGACATCCCCACATCATGTTCACTACCAAATCTTTCAATTCATGTCCCCGGGCGTCGAATGGGACTCGAGACACGATGGTTGTGATACAATATTCGGGAGTCAATACTCGATAGTTGGGACTCGGTGTTCAATAGTCGGAACTCGGTGTTCGATAGTCAGAACTCGGTGTTCAATAGTCGGGACTCAATAGTTGGGACTCGATGTTTGATGTTGGGGACTCAATACTTGACAGTCGGGACTCGGTGTTTGATAGTTGGAACTCGGTGTTCGGGACTTACTCAATTGTCGGGACTTGATATTTGGGACTCGATACTTGACAGTCGGGACTTGGTGTTCGATAGTCGGGACTCAATAATCAATATTAGATGTTAGGATTGCCATACTCGATATCCAGTAGTCGGGACTCCACATATAATATTTGGTCAGATATATGAAAGTCACACATTGTCATGTAAATATGAGCAGGAAAAGACAGGCAGTGTAGTATCAGGCCATTACTTCTTTCCCCTTGCTCTAGTTACTCGAGGGCTTTCATCCAATGGCTGTTGTGTTGACTTGCTCCGGGTTGTCCTCACCAATGGCTCAATCACCGCTTTCTTTCCCCAGGCGATCTTTGGCAGCGGTGACCTATTGACTCCTTCGGTTGCACCATCCTCCTGAACATTGCCAGTGACTCTCTCAGTCATCCCAGCCAGGAGGTCGCCCATTCGCAATGTCAGCAGTGCACCAGTCTTCCCTGCATTGACCGGGCGAGGTTTGGGAATTGCATGTGGGACCGCCATCCTTCCATGTGCTGTGGAAGGACGAGGCTCTGTTCTGGGTCTCTTTTGCGGCAATCTACCTTCTGCTGCGTCATCATCAGCATCATCCTCTATGTCATGAGTGTCACCTTCAGGATTGCTCTCTGGATCACTCTCGTGATCGGTCTCAGGATCACTGTCAGTTTTGGTCACTGACTTCTGAGGCCTTTGGATCATATTTCTTCTGACTTTATGAGTCTGATGAGAAGGTGATTTCCTGGATGCAACCGAGGCTACCATGTCCCCATCTCTGTTCTTCCATGCTTTGAACAGGAATGTTGGACCTTCGCCTGTCTCCTGCCGAGCATACCAGAAATTCAGTAGGGCGGTCGTGTCCCAATGTTGCAACTTTGAAGGCTCCTTCAACTCCACATCCGCTGGAACATACTTCCTTGCCACAAAGTCATCCTGACTTTGTATGATGGCGCTCCATGGCACAACTGCCTTGTCAATCCCAGAACAGATACCTGTATAAATGCATTCAACAAATCGTCGGGTGTTGCGACGATGGACTCATGATAGTGCAATGTAAGAATTGCTCTGACTATGGCTTTCTTCTCCTCGAGTTTAGTTTCAGTGATGTCTGGAAGCACCGGCATCCCATCGCTGTCGGTTTTGAGTTCGAAAGCAGGCTTCCTGATTCTCTTTCGACCTCCCTTCACCTGTCGCCCACCATCCCGTGCCCCGGCACCTATCATGACGAAGATCAACCAATTCATTCCAGTAGCCAGAGATCAACCACTCACCGAATTGTTCCTGCGCGTACTCCTGCCAAACTGGCTCAATGTCCTCCCAGTCCTTTGTCGTCATGAAACTGTCCCCATCTCCTAATGCCTCGTTATTGTCGTGCCTGATGAAATGTATTGAGATCGAAGATCTGTGATGACAAAATTGACTTACATCCTGAACAGCACCTGTCCCTGTTGATTCTTCCATGCCAACATCACAAACACTC
Source organism: Suillus americanus (assembly GCA_016695465.1). Lineage (NCBI taxonomy): Eukaryota > Fungi > Basidiomycota > Agaricomycetes > Boletales > Suillaceae > Suillus > Suillus americanus. Next base: position 154,265 of record MU177977.1, on the reverse strand, counting down.
TCATCCCGCATTGCCTCCACATCTCCTTCAAAAAGTGCTCCATATACGCCAGTCCCTTCTTACGAGCCACTTGTGCTTGGATCTCGGGAGGAGGAAAGTTGTTGGACCATTCTTCGGCCGTGTCCTTTGCCTTCTCCAACTCGTCGTCGGACAATTCAGCTATGACTCTCTTTACAGTTGCCTGATAATGCTTGAACATACCGGGACCTCCTGGCTTTGCCTCGGACTCCTCCTCAATGCATTTCAGCACCTCCTCCCACTTCTGCTGGTAGATCACCTGCCTAGGAGTCCATTTCCTCCCATACTTGATCATGTCCTTCCTCTCCTTTTTTCCTGGTTGTTGAACAACCACGTCTTGTACATCTGAGAGTTCATGGAAGAACAAGATGTTAAAATTTTAGTTTTGAATGACGCAAGGATGAATCACCTGCTTCCTCTTCTTCCATTGTGCTTGGTCGACCTTGGGAGCAAATAGCCTGGCAGCCCTAGCTATGGCAGTGAAAACTGCCCACTTCTCGTTCCTTTTTGCTGAAGTCCACTCAGGAAGGTAGTTCTTCAACTCCAAAATTTCGTTATCCATGAGCTTCTGTGTCTGTGGTCGACGTGCCTTATGTCTTCTAGAAGTGGAAGTCAACTGAGTGGAATGACCTGATCTTGCCATTGTGAATGAGATTGCAAAAAGGGCTAAGGATGAGCAAGGTGGAAGTAATAATGGCGACAAGTTGAGTTTGAGCAAAGCCTAACAGTAGGTTAATTGACCCATATGGGAAGCAATTCTATTAATGGAAATGAATTTGTAATGATGTATCAAGACTGCATAACATCACATTGCACTAACAATTTATTTGCATTCCTGAGCTGATGCTTTGCTTGCAGCCTTAGAAAATAAGATGAAGATAGGTGAATGCACCCCGCTGCAAAAATCCCACAGGGTGGAAGCAAGGGGTAGCAGAGGCAGGAAGACTTGGGTCAAGGTCCCACTTACAAGCACAAAAAGACGTGCCTACAGGTCCATGCCTAGCTCTCCCCCAGAATCACCAACACTTCGGCCTGTTGAGGCACCACCTCTTTGGGAAGACATTCCTGACAATACTTACAAGCATGACCAAGGCTCATTTGAGCCTTTGCAACTCCCAAAAACCATAGCAAGTTCATGTAAAATGTTGCATTGCAATTCAAATGATAGCTAAGTATAACAAATGCAGAGTCAGAATGACTACCTCAGGCAATGGCTCCCAAGGCAGGAATCATATCTGCATCACCTCCTGGATTGAGAAGCTCCACCAGAAGATAGAAGATGCGTCGTCTGCGACCAGGATGGGGTCTACAAATGTCAAGATTGTCTTGGGGAGCCACTCTATTGCACTGGCTGTTGCAGAAGTCAGCATCGTTGCAATCCCTTCCACTGGATCAGTCAATGGAATGGTCAATTATTCGAGCAAAGTTGTCTCGCTCACGTCGGACTCATCATACACCTCGGTCATGAGGGCAAACAATATCCGGTAGTCACAGATAGGTGGGATTTGTTCAAAGAAGACGAATCTGAAGACCAGCTTGAGCCTGAAGATCTACCCTCTGTGTCGGGACCCGAGTTCCAGCTGAAGGAAAACACCATGGTCATCATTGACAAGTCCGGAGTTCATCACCTCCGGGTTCAATGCTGCAATTGTCCAAATGCCATGAGTCCAGACCTTCAAATGTTTCGACATGAATTTTTCCCCGCTTCATTTAACAAGCCTAAGACTTTGTTCACCTTCAGGGTTCTCAATGATTTTCTATTGGACATCCTTGAATGTGGGACCTCAGCGATGAATTATTACAGCAAGCTCCGGTGAATGACCTCGAGCATGTTTCCACACCTTGTCCCAGTAACGCTATATCTCTCTCATCTAAAGGACATTATATTGACAAAGCACTTGGCAAGGACCGATACCAAGAGCTCATGAGAGTCGCCTGACAGTGGAGGCAGTTGAAGACGATGAAATGGCATGGCTTTGGCCATCGTTCTGAAAGCCCGGAAGCAGGAGATCTCGCATTATTTTGCCCGGCATGTCCTCAGCCTGGGATTAACTTGTCCTTGTCAGGGGATGAATTGCTTGATGAGTGAGTCTTCCTCAATACCAAAATAACATCATCAATAATAAGAACTCCAAGCTGGAAATACACCCGGTCATTTGTTATGGATGGAAATTTCAAAGCCAAACACCTGCATCCCATGAAGCCATTTGACAAAGTGTAGCTGTCAGATGGGTTGGGATTCATGGTGGGAAAGGACAGGTATAAAATGCATCTTGCAGAGGCTGCCGACACTTTAGAGAAATCAAGCTGCAACAATCACCAGGCAGTCAATCAAGCAAATGCGGCTCGGCACAAGCTGGAATCCACAGGCATTGGGGGAGTGGCCTGTGCTCAACATGGTTGCTTGTTCCCCACTCGATGGTAGATTTTCAGAAAGGCAAAAGGCAAGCCAACCCTGCCATTTGACATTCACGAGTTAACCGTGCATGATTCGCAGACAAATGAACATGGACTACACCCTTTGTGAGGCTGCCCAGCACAACATGGAAGGCATCACCAGGGCGGTGACCTTCTATGATATCAACTGTCAATACAACAAGCACTTTTGGGTTCGGGTGGATTGAAGCCAATTTCTCGGAATGGTTCTGGAATTGACCATCATTCCTGGAATCGGGTTGTGGCACATCCACGGACATCAGGACAGCTGCTATGTCCGATATGCGTCGAATTTCATTGAAGGCATCGGCCGGATCGATGGAGAGATCATGGAGACCCTATGGTCATATCTCAACCTGATTTCCCCTGCTGCTCGGGGAATGTCATCCCTGCATCGAAAGGAATGTCTTGATTATCAGATGAACAATTCCAATTTCTGCAAGATGATCCGCATGAAAAGGACCCTTTGCCGTAAATACAAGCAGGTGAAGAATGGCATTGCTAAAAGTGGAAAGGCTTTTGACAGACTCGATGAAGCAGCACCTGCCAATTCAAAGACAGAATGGTTAGCCAGCGAGAGGATCGCTCAGTCCAGCAGAATTAATGATCCTGCGGGTATGGATGTATATGAGATTAATACCAAGAAGGGTTAGTTGACTTTGCCTCCATCAAAGTCTGAATTAATTTTGCACTCAGCACGGAGCAAAAAGGAGATCAAGCTTAGACTACTAGAGGAGGGTAATGCCGGAAATGCAGCACCTGCTTGCAGATCTGTCACGACATGGATATCAATGGGGTTGGCCATTGAAGAGGCTCAAATCGCATTGCTTATCGAGGTCCGAAGAATTGGTAGAAGAACTACCGAGACACAGAGGTTAGACATCGCCCGGCAACGCGATCGTCTCCAAGGCCAGATAGATGGATTCACTTGGTCTGCTATAACTCATCTCGGAGAGGGTTTGATGCAGATGACGATCCTGAAGACTTGAACGTAGACATTCTCGATGATCTCGATGATGACTTGGCAGACTTCACCGAGACATCTGACACATGGGCAAATTCCCCCGAGCTCACTGTAATCCCACTGCCATCAAACCTTGGGGTAGATCAATGCAGATGCTGTATGGCAGAGGATCTCATTCTGCTGGAGATGACTCTTCGTGAAGGGCAGGCAAATGACTCCCTTCACAACCTCCAAATTCACTTGTGCAACAAGGCAATTCTGTTCCGAACAACAGTTAGGCAAGCCAAATCCCAGGCCCTGAACACTCGAGCTTGGTCCCAGGTGATGTCAGTGCAGCAGGCAGTGTCCCTCCATGCCAGCATATATATGAAGACGAGGAAGCAAATGATGCAACTGGAGCTGGGGCAAGACCAGCTTCAGAAATACCAACCCCTGCTTCACGAGCAGCTCAAAATCAGCACTGCCGTTGGCGATCCAAATGCCCAAGGTCAGCAAAACGAGTCCCTCGCTTGGTTCTGGTCGGTTGAAGTTGACCTTGGGGGTCCTGATCACTCATGGAATGAGGAATGTGAGTTTGCGCATGCTTGACGTGTCCCGTGCTCAGCTGACTGACCCATGCAAAGGAGTATATGGTATAATACAGGTGAGAGGACAGATGTGCCAAAGCATAAAGACATGAATGATGTTGATGAGTACTGAGTAGAAGGGTGCCAGCAAGGCACTTGTAAATTGCCTTAATCACATCACCAATCACGTCAAAAAAGATGCATGTTACTATTCTCTTGGATTTCTCTTTATTGTGCCTTCTTGATTCTCATTTCTACCTGTGCTATTCCAATCCCCTTCAATTGACAGTTCCCACAATTATCTTGATCCGTACTGTTTGCTCATTGCAGCTGCCTCCATAATAATGTCATCTAATGCAGCAACTACGATAACCCTGCAGATATGTTGCATGCCAGTATGCATCTTTGCTTTTCCATTTCCCATAAAGACCACTAGAGCTGCTTGAGTGTTGCTTACCAAGGATGAAGAACACCCAGGCATCATCACATGCAATGTCAATACCTAATGTCAATACTGGAACTTAGCCATAGCCATGCCCTCCACGAGTCATTCCTGCACATATCCCTCTTTTCTACCTTGGTTCTTTATCATAGTTGGCCAATGTAGATGACACAGAGATGCTTGTGGGGGGGAGCTCCTTCAGTGACAAACTCTATATAATATGGGTCACCTGACCTACATAATATCCCATATGAAACAGGCCAGCAGACTATGGGCCAATGTTATGTATATCCTCAATGTTGAGGGGTGGGCTGGGAGGAATATTATTTCCAATGGTGACAGGTGGGCCCATCTATTCTGATGTTATATATATATCCTTGATGATGGCAGATGGGCTGGGAGGAATATTATTACTGATGGAGATGGGTGGGCCCATCTGGGTAATATGTAGAGTAGGATGGACATGACAGCTGGGCTGAAGAGAGATGTAAGGCAAATATTATTATATAGATGGGTGGGCCAAGGGAGTGGTGAAATATGTATTATATAGATGAGTGGGCCGATGTGGGGTATATTACATAGATGGGCCGGCCGGCGTGGAGTATATTACATAGATGGGTAGGCCGACGTGGGGTATATTATATAGATGGGTGGGCCGATGTCATGGTATATTATGCAGATGGGCTGACCTAGGGGTATATATTACATAGATGGGTGGACCAACATAGGGGGATGTTATATAGATAGGTGGGCCAAGGTAGTGAGATATTGCGTACATGGGTGGGCCCAGATACATATCATATAGATGTAAGGGCCAAGGTAGTTGTTATTATATACCTGGGTGAGCACAGGTAAATGAGTGCAATAAACATAACTGGGCTTAGATAGTTGGATAACAAACAAATCAGTGTGCTGATGGAGGCACCAGAGAATTGAACACATGGAGTACATACCCATCATGAGTGCATATACCTACCATCGACAACCAAAACCCAAAACCCAACGGCCAAAGCCCGACAGCCTGAATACACCATGTCTGAAATTCACTGAAAACCGAGGCCCAAAAGCCCAAAAACCCAATCCCAGTGAGCAACATATCTATGTCTCATTCACCACAAATCACCAAGTCTCAGAACCTGAACACCTGAGGCCCGACACAGTCCATTGATCAAATCACCAAGTACTGAGACATGTGTATTTCCTTACAGATTTCACCGAGTACCAAGTACCAAGTACCAAGTGCTGAAGCTCAACACTCGACACTCCAAACTCCAAACTTGCAAAAATGTATATCATGTTAAATTTGTATTTCCTTACAGATTTCACCAAGTGCCAAGTACCAAAACCCAAAACCTGGTACTCGGTACTTGGTGAAATCTGTAAGGAAATACAAATTGAACATGATACACATTTTTGGAGTTTCAAGTGTCGACTTTTGAGTTCTGGCACTCAGCACTTGGTACTCGGTGAAATGTGTAAGGAAATACAAATTTAACATGATATACATTTTTGTGAGTTTTGAGTGTCAAGTGTCAAGTTTCAGCACTCAGCACTCAGCAGCACTGGCATTGACAGATCAATGAGAGGAAGGAGTGTGGATTTGGTGGGTGACATGGGCGCAGGGACAGATTGATCAAGCAACAATGATGTTGCATTGGCAGGAGGGTCGGGAAGTGGAAATGATGGGTGCCAGTCAACAATTTCACGTCAAAGGCTTTCATTAAGGCACTGTGGGGTATCAATCTTACCATGCTGCTCTGCCACATGAGCCTCCAGAATAGCGATTTGAGCTGCCCTATCCCAAATCGCCATTGCCATGGCATGGAGATCCGGTATGGGCACATCAAGTGCTGCAGGAGGCACTGCTGAGCTCGTAGATGGAATTGCTACAAGTGAGACATAAGGTTAGATGGTCATGAAATATTTGGGTGACTTAACCAATTCTTATACATCTGAGCATTGATGGAAGAATAAGATATTAAAATTTTGGTTTTTAAACACAACAAGGATATATCACCTGCTTCCTCTTTTTCAATTGTCTCTGGTCGACCTTGGGAGCAAATAACCTGGCAGCCCTAGCTATAGCAGTGAACACTGCCTGCTTCTTGGTCCTTTTTGCTGAAGTCCACTCAGGAAGGTAGTTCTTCAACTCCAAAATTTTGTTTTCCATGAGCTCTGTGGTTGATGTGCCCTATGTATTACAGAAGTCGAGTGAGTGGAATGTCCAGATCTTGCCATGGTAAATGAGATTGCAGAATGGGCTGAGGATAAGTATGGTAGAAGTAATAATGGTGACAAGTTGAACTTTGAGCAATGCCTAACAGTAGGTGAATCAACCTATATTGGATGCAATGCCATTAATGGAAATGAATTTGTAATGAGCCAACAAGACTGCATAACATCTTATTGGAATAATGATCCATTTGACCTTCCTGAGCTAATGCTTTGCTTGCAACATTAGAAAATAAGATAAAGCTAGGTCTATGCATCCCACTGCAAAAATCACACAGGGTAGAAGCAAGGGGCAGCAAAGGCAGAAAGACTTGAGTCAAGGTCCCACTTGCAAGCACAAGACAACATACACACAGGTCCATCCCTAACTCTCCCCCAGAATCACCAACAATTCAGCCTGTTGAGGCACCACCTCCTTGGGAAGACATTCCTGACAATACTTACCAGCACGACCAAGGCTCATGTGAGCCTTTGCAACTCCCAAAAACCATAGCAAGTTCATGTAAAATGTTGCAGTGTCATTCCAAAGATAGCTAAGTATACAAAATGCAGAGTCAGAATGACTACCTCAGGCAATGGCTGCCAAGGCAGGAATCATATCTATATCATGTCTTGGATCAAGCAGCTCCACCAGAAGATAGGAGATGCATCATCTATGACCAGGATGGGGTCCATAAATGTCAAGATTGTCTTGGGCAGCCACTCTATTGCATGGGCTGTTGCAGGAGTCAACATGGTTGCAATCCTTTTCACTGGATCAGTCAATGGATCAGTCAATGGATCAGTCAATGCTTCGAGCAAAGTTGTCTTGCTCATGTTGGACTCATCATACACCTCAGTCATGATGGTAAACAATGTCCGGCACTCACAGATAGGTGGGATTTGTTCCAAGGAGACAAACCCAAAGACCAGCTTGACCCTAAAGATCAACCATCTGTGTTGGGACCCGAGTTCCAGCCAAAGGACAACACCATGGTCATCATTGACAAGTCCAGAGTTCATCACCTCGAGGTTTGATGCTGTGATTGTCCAAATGCCATGAGTCCAGACATTCCACTGTTTCAACATGGATTTTTCCCTGCATTATTTAACAAGCCCAAGACTTTGTTCACCTTCAGGGTTCTCGATGATTTTCTATTGGACAACCTTGAATGTGGGACTTCGACTATGTTTCCACATCTTGTCCCAGTAATGCTATATCTCTCTCATCTAAAGGACATTATATTGACAATGCACATTGCAAGGACCGATACAGAGAGCTTATGAGAGTTGCTTGAAATGAAGGCAGTTGAAGACTATGAAATGGCATGGCTTTGGCCATCATTCCAACAGCCCAAATGCAGGAGATCTCACATTATTTTGCCCGGCATGTCCTCAGCCTCGGATTAATGTGTCCTTGTCAGGGATGAATCACTTGATGAGTGAGTCCTCTTCAATACCAAATTTGCCTCAGCGATAATAAGAACTCTAAGCTGGAAATACACCCGGTCACACCTGCATCCCATTAAGCCATTTGATAAAGTTTGGCCTTCTGATGGGCTGGGATTCATGGTGGGAATGGACAGGTATAACAAGCATCTTGCACAGGCTGCTGACACTGTGGAAAAATCAAGCTGCAACAATCACTGGGTGGTAAATCAAGCAAATGCAGCTCAGCACAAGCTGGAGTCCACAGGTATCGGGGGAGTTGCCTGTGCCCAACACAGTTGCTTTGTCCCTCACTCCATGGTGGATTTTCAGAAAGGCAAAAGGCAAGCCAAATGTGGCATTCAACATTCACAAGTTGACCATGCACCATTTGCAGATAAATGAACATGGACTACACCCTTTGTGAGGCTGCCCAGTACAACATGAAAGGCATCACCAGGGCTGTCACCTTCTATGATATCAACTGTCAATACAACAAGCACTTTCGGGTTCAGGTGGATCAAAGCTGATTTCTTGAAATGGTTCCAGAATTGACCATCATTCCCAGACTCGGGTTGTGGCACATCCACGGATATCAGGACAGCTGCTATGTCCGATATGCATTGAATTTCATTGAAGGCATTGGTTGGATTGATGGAGAGATCATGGAGACCCTATGGATACATCTCAACCTCATTTCCCCTGCTGCTTGGGAAATGTCGTCCCTGCCTCAAAAGGAATGTCTTGATTATCAGATGAATGATTCCAATTTCTACAAGATGATCTGCATAAAAAGGACCCTTTGCCGTAAATACAAGCAGGTGAAGAATGGCATTGCTAAAAGTGGAAAGGCTTTTGACAGACTCGATGAAGCAGCACCTGCCAATTTAAAGACAGAATGGTTAGCCAGTGAGAAGATCATGCAGTCCAGCAGAATAAATGATCCTGCGGTGATGGATGTATATGAGATTAATATCAAGAAGGGTAAGTTGACTTTGTCTCCATCAAAGTCTGAATTAATTTTGCACTCAGCACCAAGCAAAAAGGAGATTGAGCTTAGACTGCTAGAGGAGGGCAATGCCTGTAATGCAGCACCTTCTTGCTGATCTGTGGTAACATGGATATCAATAGGGTTGGCAATTGAAGAGGCTCAAATTGCATTGCTCATTGAGGTCCAAAGATTTGGAAGAAGAACTACAGAGACACAGAGATTAGACATCGCCCAGCAACATGATCGTCTCCAAGGCCAGATAGATGGATTCACTTGGTCTGCTATAACTCATCTCGGAGAGGGATTTGATGCAGATGACAATCCTGACAACTTGAACATAGACATTCTTGATGATCTCGATGATGACCCAGAAGATTTCACTGAGACATCCGATACATGGACAAACTCCCCCAAGCTCACTGTAATCCCATTGCCATCAAACCTCAGGGGAGATCAATGCAGATGCTGTATGGGAGAGGATCTGATTGTGCTGGAGATGTCGCTTTATGAAGGGCAGGCAAATGATGCCCTTCACAACCTCTGAATTCACCTGTGCAACAAGGCAATCCTGTTCCAAACAACTGTCAGGCATTCCAAATCCCAAGCCCTGAAAACTTGGGCTTGGTCCCAGGTGACGTCAGTGCAGCAGGCAGTGTCCCTCCATGCCAGTATATATATAAAAACCAGGAAGCAAATGATGCAACTTGAGGCAGAGCAAGGCCAGCTTCAGAAATACAAACCCCTGCTTTGTAAGCAGCTCAAAATCAGCACTGCTGTCAGCAATCCAAATGCCCAAGGTCAGCAAAACAAGTCCCTCGCTTGGTTCTGGTCCATTGAAGTCGACTTGGGGGGTCCAAATCACTTATGGAATGAGGAATGTGAGTCCAGGCATGCTTTACATATCCTGTGGTGAGCTGATGGGACCCATCTGATGTTTACCGAGTTCATTGGCTTCAGGAAAAGGCCCTATGGGATTGATGGAAGGAAGAAATGATATTGGTCCAATTGGAGATGGATAAGACATGCAACTATTTCTTGTGGAAAGCAACCCAATGGGGTGACAGGATGCAGAAATCATTGGTGAAACACCTTCCAGGTCATGCATGCTACTTGGGAAGGCAATCCCAAATGTATTCAATACTGGTGTAGGATGCCTAGTTACTCTATACATCCGATATCCGTAGACCTTAACGGATCCGGTACGATTCTCGTCCACCTTGTAAACACAATACTCTAGTATTCAGAAATAAGGGACAATACTCGGGAAAGGGGCACAGTGCACGAGCTGAGGCCAAAGTCCTTCAGATCCGATAACCCTTGAGTACGATACTTAACAGGCGGGTATGTCACTGTTCCAAGGCAGTAAGTGGGCAAGTGCGATGATCACAAGCAGTGATGGAGATATCTGCACCCAGCTCCTTGGTGGTCTTCATCTAAGGTATGTGGAAGACGGCTGCGCATGTCTGCTCCTGATTCTGCAAGATGAAGGCAGAGGGGGCAGCAGCACAAGACACATGTTTGAGTGGGTCAAAGAGATTGGGACTCTGAATGATGAGCTCGCCCAAGCTGTGAGAAACAATTAGAAAAGGATGGATGTGAGATTATAGATGCGCACTGGCAGCAGCACCAGAAGGCCACCAGTGCAACAGCACATACAGCAGCATCAAAAGGGAGAGTAAGGTCGAGATTGTCAAAAACAATGCACAAAGCATCTATGGTAACAGGTGGGTGTTTGGCTCTGCATGCAGTGTCATGCATGATATGGAGATCATACATGGTCATATTCAATATATACAAAAGTCTGCAGCAATACACCCTATAGCTTTGTCCTTCGAATGCTTGCTTTGAGACAATAGATGATCAAGTTGAAGAAAGCGGCAGAAAGACTCGTGCAATTCTGTTGGAATCTGTTTTGATTTGTTCTGTCATGTGTTTGGTAATTGTGACTGTTACATAATCTTCTCATTGTGTCTCTTGATTTTTATTTGTGGCTCTTCATTTACTTTCATTATGTAAATTCTCTCTTTTAGGGAAAGCTTACATAACAAGTTCACACATGAATCCTCAGAAAACTGCAATTTATGCTTACTCAAATCTGATGACTCATGAACTCCTTTTGGCTGCTTAAATTGTCATCTGGCACCACTATTTGATTATTGGTGATCAGAATGATCAGACTGAGTCAGTTCTATTTTTCTACTTAGTAGTATACATGTAATATTATATTACAAATAAGTGGAGCAGGATATTCAAGATATTCAATTGGCACCTAGGTTTCTGTCCCACGCCAAATGTATAAAAGGAGGGCTTCTTCTCCACTGTAAAAGAAGATTTTCCACTTCAACTCTATCCGTCACAGGAAGTGAATAGTTCTCACTTTAAGTCTGTCTGCTACAGGAAGTGCAGGGACCACTGTCTCCCTTGAAATCACTATTGTTAGACTCCAGCTAGTCTATCACTTGTATTTTAGTTTCTCTAGTCCTTTGTTAGTCTGTTGTATTCTTGTTGTGATTATATCAGCAAGGATTTGTCTAGGAAAAGCTTTGTCAGCATTTCCATATTTTGTCTTCAAACACATTTTTAGCCACAACTTCAGCCCTGCTTAGTCATAGGTTCACACACCCTTCCAGTGTCAAGACCAGTGCTCAAGGGGGACGAGATCTGAAGGGCTTGGCCTCAGCTCATTCGCTGTGCCTCTTACCCGAGTATGTGCCCTTAATTTCAGACTGAAGTCCAGATGGAATCCAACAAAGTCTGAAGGACTTCTGGAGGCTGGCTACTCTTGTAGAGTGCGGAAGGACTTCCGGATGAGTGCAGGAAACTTCCAGAGGAGTACCAGAAACTTCTAGAGGAAGTTTCATCCACTGCATAAGGTCTGAAGGTAAGACTTCCATGGGTAAACTTCCTAGATGGAAACATATGGAGGGAGGCTGCAAGGGACGAGGTCCAAAGCAGGATTGGATAGGAGGAGTGGTCTGGACGACAGGACGTCTGAAGGTTATGATGTCCGAAGGTTAAGACATCTGAAAGTTAAGATGTCTGAAGGTTAAAACGTCCGGAGGACCAGAGGAGTGGACAGGATTATAGGACAGGAGAATAGAGGCTACTACGGACTAGGTCTGGAATAGAAACAGACAGAGGTAGACTACACTTAGGTAGAGTCAGAGTTAACAGGAAATAGACATGAGTCTCGGAAAGACAGGAAGTGCTGGAAAGGCAAAGGTCTGGCTTAAGGAATCAATCCCTAAGCATGAATAAGGACAGAAGGACAAATCTGAAGGTTTGGAAGTCCAGCCTAGGGAAGAGTTTCTCAGGCCTAATGAAAGGCAAGACTAAGATGGACTGAAGTCCAAGAGCAGAATGAGTGAAGTCTAAGTTGATAGAGCAAGTCTAAGGTGATAGAGCAGGATCTAAGATTATATTCGAACTAAGGAAACTCTACAGGAGTTTGTACAGAGGTTTATATACTGGAGGATATCTGAGAGGATCAGTAAGCAAAAGACCAAGGCTATATACGAGCATGTGGAAACATGTTAGTAAGATGGAACATAAGTAAATGAACTCGGATATGAAACAGAGTACAAGGATCAATAAGCAAGACAGAAACAAGGATAACCAAAGTCTGGAGTCAAGTGAATTACCATAAGGGGATAGACACTGATTTAAGGTTTGGCTTTGGATATGAAGTATAGGACAGATCCAGAGGTCTGGAGAAGTGTGGATATTGGATAGGGTGTCTGGCTATCGGGTGAGCGGATCCAGAGATCTAAGTGAAGGTGGACTAGGATATGAATCAAGGATATAGTCCAGTATCTTAGACAAGGTAAAGTCCTAGATGGAATTGTTAGTTATATAATCATTCACCTCTACAGTACGTATTTCTATATCTTTTAGCTCTATATATGTTATGGTATCATCCCTCATATTTCCTTTACTATTTAGTTGACTTCCTAACCTCCCTAGGACGTCCCTAGGTTGAGTTATCCCTCACCTTTTGATTGTGGCTTATCTGTTTACATTTGTGTACAAAACATCACCCATATCCTAGAGTCCAGTGCTCCCTGCCTCTTTGGCAACTTACTCTGGACTCTAGGTACTGTATACTCTTACTCTACTTGAATACATTGGCAACTTACTCTGGACTCTAGTCCTGATCATCTTTGGTCACTCTTCAGCCTCTAGAAGCGGCCCATTCCATTCTCATCGCAACAGGAATGAGCTCAGATCCAACTGGACCAAAGGCAGATGAAGCAGGCTTAGCTGCAGAGGTCTGGAGGTATGGATATATGGATGTATGATAGTGTACAGATCTAAACCGATAGTGGACTAGAGGTCTAGAGGCATGGACTAGGGAGGAGTATGGATGTATGGATAAGGTTATGGAGGTCCGGATGAGCATCCGGAAGGCATGGGACCTAGAGGCCGGCCTTGCCGACTTGTGACCGTGCAGAGGGAGGGGATTCACATCATCTGATTCAGGGCCATACAAATACATACATACAATACAATGAGGCACAATACAAAGTACATTTGCCGATGAAACGTTCACCTTTGTCAAGTCTCAGAAGAACGCATTCTCTTTGCTTTGGGCTGTCCTACTTCTGTGTCTCCACTTGGATTTGGCCATTTGTAGTTCATTGGAACACGGATAGGATCGAGCTTCAGAATTGTTACCTTTTCTGGTGTCGCTTGGAAGCTATCAACATCTTTAATATGCCAGTGTCAAATGCCAAACTGAACTTCGACCATAGCACCATTGAGAATTTGATTGGCATGTACTGGTTGTACAAGGTGGTTGTCGTGATATAGAGGAAGTGGACGCACCTAGACCTTGTACTTAATAGCATCAAAATCCTTGGCCAACTGGTCTGGAATAGGCCAGTCTCTGGTTTCATCATCCATTTTAGGTGCGTTTTCTGCACATTTACCTTGAGGTGAGTCAGGGATGACTTCGTCCTGCATCTCGGTGTTAGTTTCGCGTTTTTTAGGGAGATGTTCCACTCATGCGGGTTGTAAAAATATTGCGAGCGCAGTGCAACATTTTACCCATGACGTCCTTGAAAATCATGTTCTTTGCTGTCTTACCTACTTGCTTTGCAACTCTTCCAAGTTATTTATTGTGGCCGTAAAGTCAGCAGCAAGTTCGGGGTTAGCTGGGCGTGTCAAGAGGAACTGATATTTCACTTTTTCAAGTGGGCTAAAACCACCATCAAAGTGATTTCCTCCTGGTCCACATCTGAGATGATACACTGACGCACGCCCAACTATAGTAGCCAGAAATGGTTCTTCGTCAGTGTTGACAACTTCTAGGCCTGTGGAAGTGGGTTGCCAGGCGGTAGTTTCCAGTAAATTAGGAGAAGCAGTATAGCTGTTTAACGTAGCATGATTAATGTGATAGGCATGAGCGTCAAATTGTTGGGACATTGTGGTAGTAGTATGATGATGGTGTTGTCAGATGATGTACTGTCAACTGTTTTTGTCAGTTGAGATGGATTATGTCATATTTTTGTCAACACCTTTACCTATTATAATATCTTTGCCTCTCGATGCCATGGAACTAGTCAAGTTCTTGACAATGAAGGATATCATTACTGAATCTGGATCGTTATTGATGACTTTTGAGAAGTGTTCTCAAGCCAATCTCATCGAAGCAATCTCTCAATCAGGAGACTTACAGGAAGCTGTGAGACGCACTTGAAAACCAGGGGGAGGAAAAAGAAGTACAGTTAAAGTGTGCTCGCTTTCATCACTATGTTGCTGAGAAAGATGTGGATGCTGAATTTTTGAGGAATCCTACTGAAGATATCAAACGACAATCGCTGACGAGTTTTATTGACCGCACAGGCAACACTGCTACTAGGTTTGCTATATGTATATCCTGTGCTAGGGAGCTTTCTGTCCAAGCCATGAAGAAAGTGTTTCTGGATGAAATTCTCAAGCTGTCATATACCATGTTCTTCCGATGATATTCCCATGCCTTCCGGATGCTCATCCGGACCTCCATAACCTTATCCATACCTCCATACTCCTAGTCCATGCCTCTAGACCTCTAGTCCACTATCGGTTTGGATCCGTACACTATCGTACATCCATATACATATCCATACCTCTGGACCTCTGCAGCTAAGCCTGCTTCATCCACCTTTGGTCCAGTCGGATCCGAGCTCATTCCATCCAGAACCTTACCTCGTCTAAGATACTGGACTATATCCTTGATTCATATCCTAGTCCACCTTCACTTAGATCTCCGGATCCGCTCATCCGATAGCCAGACATCCGATCCGATATCCACACTTCTCCAGACCTCCGGATCCGTCCTATACTTCATATCCAAAGCCAAACCTTAAATCAGTGTCTATCCCCTTATGGTAATTCACTTGACTCCAGACTTCGGTTATCCTTGTTTCCATCTTGCTTATTGATCCTTGTACTCTGTTTCATATCCGAGTTCATTTACTTATGTTCCGTCTTACTTACTAACATGTTTCCACATGCTCGTACATAGCCTTAGTCTTTTGCTCACTGATCCTCTCGGATATCCTCCAGTATATAAACCTCTGTACAAACTCCTGTAAAGTTTCCTTAGTTTGAATATCAACTTAGATTTGCCCATTCCTGTTTCTGGACTTCGGTCCATCTTAGTCTTGCCTTTCCTTAGGCCTAGGGAACTCTTCCCTAGGCAGGACATCCGAACCTTCGGATTTGTCCTTCCGTCCTTATCCATGCTTAAGGATTGATTCCTTAAGCCGGACCTTTGCCTTTCTAGCACTTCCTGTCTTTCTGAGACTTATGTCTATTTCCTGTTAACTCCGACTCTACCTAAGTGTAGTCTACCTCTGTCTATTTCTATTCCAGACCTAGTCCGTAGTAGCCTTTATTCTCCTGTCCTATAATCCTCCGCTCCTCCGCTCCTTTGGATGTCTCAACCTTTGGACATCATAACCTTCGGATGTCCTGTCCTCCGGACCACTCCTCCTATCCAATCCTGCTTTGGACTTTGTCCCTTGCAGCCTCCCTCCATATGTTTCTATCTAGGAAGTTTACCTATAGAAGTCTTACCTTCGGACCTTATGCAGCAGATGAAACTCCTCCGGAAGTTTCCCGCGCTCATCCAGAAGTCCTTCGGACTTTGTCGGATTCCATCTGGACTTCATTCTGAAATTAAGGGCACGTACTCAGGTAAGGGGCACAGTGCACGAGCTGAGGCCAAGCCCTTCAGATCCCGTCCCCCTTGAGCACCGGTCTTGACACAAGCGCTACCTTCTTTCTCCCATCATTCGACACTGTGGTCAAGTATTAGTGGATGACGTGCTATTGGATACCACCTCCATCTGGTGGGAAGAAGGTCATCGGCAGAGACCTATCTGTGATGACTGTCTGGAAGATCTCCAAGTCGGCAATGTTCCCCTTCTTTCATTGGTGAATGGCCTTTGGGTGGGACCTGTTCCCGATGTCCTGTCAGTCCTCAATTCACCAGAACAACTTCTTGTCACTTTGTATGTCCCTGCCATTTATGTCCTCAAATTATATCCTCAACACAAGGGCGCCAAACAGTGGGATTCAATGTCATTGAACAGTGGTGTTCAGGGAAACATGTCAACTTACCAGTTGAATACACCTGACATTGCTCGTATGGTTGAGGGTGACTTAATGCCACATAAACCCGCTCTACTGGCTGCCACTATCGCCATCACGATCATAGGGCCCACTAAACTTCCAGTAAAATCTCTTCCCTCCATTCTTACTGTCAGTTAACATCACATCAAAGCTGCACTGGTCTTTTTGAAGCAGGAGAATCACTTGTATCGCAATATTATCATTTCGGAAGCTAATCTAGTGCTTTTGCCTGAACATGGTGTACCGGAGGATCTTCTCACTATCGTCAAATTTTTAGATGAGCAACACCTCCTTGAGAAAGAGCGTGCAGGTTATGTTATAGGAGATGAAGATGCCGATGAAGATGGTTAGTCGTGTTTTTATTCGGTGGATTATCCATTAATGCTGATGAGTTTAGATTTGCATTCTACATTTGAGATATGCCTTCATCTCTCCTTTCCAGGTAGAGTAGTTGGCTTCTGTCAGCACAGCAGGTGACTTGGTGGAGGTGGTCTCAGTAGACATGGAGCAAGGGCGATGCAGGGGGTAGACATTGATGGGATGGAGTGCATACAATGCAGACAGGCGCAGGAATGGAGCTGAGGACGTGGGGATGAAGGAGTAGTGGATAGGAGACCCTTAGATAGGGGACTGATAAGAGATCTGGGCACTGATAGGGGATGGATGGATGAATGAGGGTGCTGGGAGTGATGGGCTCAACCAATAGACGATGGAGGGGCGTGGATGGAGGCTTCTGAAGGCGCAGAACACGATGGGAAACACCCTGAGTCAGATATGTGATGGATAGACCCCAATATGAGGGAAAGATGTGGAAAGGGGCGCACTAAGGGCCCAAAATCACTGATCTCCAACTGATCTCCTTATCACTGATGATCTGCATGCTCTACAACAGCTCAGACTCGCTCCAGGGGGTTTGGAAGGTTGCAGAACACGATGGTGAAGGCCAATAAGACAGCAGGTCGCAGGGGAGCGAGATATAGAGGCAGGAAGTCGAAGTTGATAGAAGATATGTGCAGATAAGGGTCAGATCTAAAGAAGGGAGATAAACTCGACCTCCTGTGAGCTGATCAGAGTAGGGAAGACGCAGATGTGACATCTATCACATAAAAGTCACATTTACATATGATATAGGTTGAACATTTCATTAAATATTAGTAGCATATATGTTACACTACACAAGGAACCTATACCACACTTTGCCCTGAGGGTGGAGGGTGTGTGGAAGTGATATAATGGTAAAGTAAGTTCATGCCAGCATTAAGGCCCAACAACTACTCAACTGACCATATTCGATGTTTTGGGTCTTTTGAGTTTCCCACACTCAATTTCTTGTCTATTTCACGTCCTCAGCATTCAATTCTTGTTAGATTGTTCTGTAATGTTAGACCTATGATACTGAATATATTTGAAAGGCACTCCAGGTGTCTGATTATTAAATATCAATGTTTGGAAGGTATGGGCAGCTTATCAGTAGAAATAGAGAGTATATACACTAGCTCAATCCTCTGGCCTATTTTGAACTGATGTTCGGTATACAATGCACATATATATGCACCACAAATGATATATGAGCAGGCTGGATCATGTATGCAAGTGTAATGGAGTGCAACACATCAAAAACATCGAATTTATGGTTGTATGTGATTTTATTCCTGTAGAAGGATCCTATACATATTTTAAAGTAACTAAGCCATAGATATACTAAGAATATGCATATGAATAAACCCCCTACCCTCCTTGAGGTCCGGTCCTACAGGACAATATTTCACAGGGGTAAACAACCAGGGGAAGGTAGGTATACTGCATCACAGGGATTTGTCCTATGGTCCTGGGCTCCTGATACACTATTCCTACTTTTGAATGGATGCTAGGTATAAAGTACTGAGTATCAAGTCCCAAGTCCTGAGTCTTGAGTTAAGACTATCAAGATTAGGCTATTGAGTGAAGACTATTGAGTATAGACCACCATATCAGACTATCGAGTTAGGACTATTGAGTATAGACCATTGTATTGAACTACCGAGTACCGAGTACTGACTCCTGACTCCTGACTACTGAGTCTCAAGTTAAGACTATTGTGTTAAGACTGTCAAGTCTTGACTACTGAGTACCGAGTCTGTTAAGTAGCGTACTCAAGGGGTATCGGATCTGAAGGACTTTGGCCTCAGCTTGTGCACTGTGCCCCTTTCCTGAGTATTGTCCCTTATTTCTGAATACTAGAGTATTGTGTTTATAGGACGGATGAGTATTGTACCGGATCCGTTAAGGTTCACGGATATTGGATGTATAGAGTAACGGCTAATCCAGACGAAGTCCAAACTAGAAACTAGTGGATAAGACTGTCCGAGGACAGAGGCGGATATGGATAGACTATAGGAATCAATCCTAAGTCTCAGAGTAGACAAGAGCGCAAACTCAAGTCCGGACGGATAACGGAAGGTGAACGGAATGAGTGCAAACTAAGATGATGTTTGAACTAAGGTTCGACAGAGTTATACATGAGTTTATATACTGTAGGTATCTAATGGAATGATCAATCAGCAAAGTAAAGGCTATGTATGAAGCATGTGGAAAGTCTATTGGTAAGGAGGATTGATCACAAAGCATGAAATGGATATGAGGAATGAGTAACGGATCAGTAAGACAAACAAAAGATAGATAACCAAAGTACCGGTAGTACAAGAATTACCGAAAGGAGATAGACGCTGTATTAAGGTTATATGAACAGGAGATGAAATCAGAATCAAAGTGGATCTGTGGACCGGACGACGGATATGGATGATGGATCTGGATCGGATCTGTGGACCAGATGTTCTGGATCCGTTCCTAGATTATTGGTATATGACAGAGTCCCAAGACTACTGAGTATTGAGTCCTGAGTCTTAACTACTCACTACCAAGTACCGAGTTAAGACTATTGAGTATAGACCAGCTGCCCCTTGCTTCTACCCTGTGGGATTTTGCAGCGGGGTGCATCTACCTATCTTCATCTTATTTTCTAAGGCTGCAAGCAAAGCATCAGCTCAGGAATGTGAATAAATTGTTAGTGCAATGCGATGTTATGCAGTCTTGATACATCATTACAAATTCATTTCCATTAATAGAATTGCGTCCAATATGGGTCGATTAACCTACTGTTAGGCTTTGCTCAAAGCTTCCAACTTGCTCATCCTCAGCCCTTTTTGCAATCTCATTCACAATGGCAAGATCAGGTCATTCCACTCAGTTGACTTCCACTTCTGGAAGACATAGGGCGCATCGACCACAGACACAGAAGCTCACGGATAACAAAATTTTGGAGTTGAAGAACTACCTTCCTGAGTGGACTTCGGCAAAAAGGAATGAGAAGTGGGCAGTTTTCACTGCCATAGCTAGGGCTGCGAGGCTATTTGCTCCCAAGGTCGACCAAGCACAATGGAAGAAGAGGAAGCAGGTGATTCATCCTTGCTTCATTCAAAACTAAAATTTTAACATCTTGTTCTTCCATGAACTCTCAGATGTACAAGATGTGGTTGTTCAACAACCAGGAAAAAAGGAGAGGAAGGACATGATCAAGTATGGGAGGAAATGGACTCCTAGGCAGGTGATCTACCAGCAGAAGCGGGAGGAGGTGCTGAAAAGCATTGAGGAGGAGTCCAGGGCAAAGTCAGGAGGTCCCGGTATGTTCAAGCATTATCAGGCGGCTGTAAAGAGAGTCATGGCTGAATTGTCCAATGACGAGTTGGAGAAGGCAAAGGACATGGCCGAAGAATGGTCCAACAACTTTCCTCCTCCTGAGATCCAAGCACAAGTGGCTCATAAAAAGGCACTGGCGTATATGGAGCACTTTTTGAAGGAGATGTGGAGGCAATGCGGGATGAGAGTGTTTGTGATGTTGGTGTGGAAGAATGAACAGGGAGAGGTGCTGTTTGGGATGTAAGTCAATTTTGTCATCACAGATCTTTGATCTCAATACATTTCATGCAGGCATGACGATAACGAGGCATTAGGAGATGGGGACAGTTTCATGACGACAAAGGACTGGGAGGACATTGAGCCACATTGGCAGGAGTACGCGCAGGAACAATTTGGTGAGTGTTTGATCTCTGGCTACTGGAATGAATTGGTTGATCTTTGTCATGATAGGTGCCAGGGCACGGGATGGTGGGCGACAGGTGAAGGGAGGTCAAAAGAGAATCAGGAAGCCTGCTTTTGAACTCAAAACTGACGGCGATGGGATGCCGGTGCTTCTGGACATCGCTGAAACTAAACTCAAGGAGAAGAAAGCAATTGTCAAGACCGGTGCTCAAGGGGGATGGGATCCGAAGGGCTTGGACTCAGCTCGTGCGCTGTACCCCTTACCCGAGTACGTGCCCTTAATTTCAGAATGAAGTCCGGATGGAATCTGACAAAGTCTGAAGGACTTCCAGAGGCTGGCTACTCTTGAAGAGTGCGGAAGGACTTCCAGATGAGCACGGGAAACTTCCGGAGGAGTTTCATCTGCCACATAAGGTGCAAAGATAAGACTTCTATAGGTAAACTTCCTAGATGGAAACATATGGAGGGGGGCTGCAAGGGACAAAGTCCAAAGCAGGATTGGATAGGAGGAGTGGTCCAGAGGACAGGACATCCGAAGGTTAAGATATCCAAAGGACCGGAGGAGTGGAGGAGCGGAGGAGCAGACAGGATTATAGGACAGGAGAATAAAGGCTACTACGGACTAGGTCTGGAATAGAAACAGACAGAGGTAGACTACACTTAGGTAGAGTTGGAGTTAACAGGAAGTAGACATAAGTCTCAGAAAGACAGGAAGTGCTGGCAAGGCAAAGGTCTGGCTTAAGGAATCAATCCTTAAGCATGGATAAGGACGGAAGGACAAATCTGAAGGTTCAGAAGTCTGGCCTAGGGAAGAGTTCCCCAGGCCTAAGGGAAGGCAAGACTAAGATGGACCGAAGTCCAGAAACAGGAATGGGCAAATCTAAGTTGATATTCAAACTAAGGAAACTTTACAGGAGTTTGTACAGAGGTTCATATACTGGAGGATATCCGAGAGGATCAGTAAGCAAAAGACTAAGGCTATGTACGAGCATGTGGAAACATGTTAGTAAGTAAGACGGAACATAAGTAAATGAACTCGGATATGAAACAGAGTACAAGGATCAATAAGCAAGATGGAAACAAGGATAACTGAAGTCCGGAGTCAAGTGAATTACCATAAGGGGATAGACACTGATTTAAGGTTTGGCTTTGGATATGAAGTATAGGACGGATCCGGAGGTCTGGAGAAGTGTGGATATTGGATCGGGTGTCTGGCTATTGGATGAGCAGATCCGGAGATCTAAGTGAAGGTGGACTAGGATATGAATCAAGGATATAGTCCAGTATCTTAGACGAGGTAAGGTTCTGGATGGAATGAGCTTGGATCCGACTGGACCAAAGGTAGATGAAGCAGGCTTAGCTGCAGAGGTCTGGAGGTATGGATATGTATATGGATGTACGATAGTGTACTGGAGGTCTAGAGGCATGGACTAGGAGTATGGAGGTATGGATAAGGCTAAGGAGGTCCGGATGAGTGTCCGGAAGGCATGGGAATATCATCGGATGTGGTCCGGAATATGGTATATGACAGCCATAGTCAGAGCATTTCTTACATTGCACTATCATGAGTCCATCGTCGCAACACCCAATGATTTGTTGAATGCATTTATATGGGTATCTGTTCTGGGATTGACAAGGCAGTTGTGCCATGGAGCGCCATCATACAAAGTCAGGATGACTTTGTGGCAAGGAAGTATGTTCTGGCGGATGTGGAGTTGAAGGAGCCTTCGAAGTTGCAACATTGGGACACAACCGCCATACTGAATTTCTGGTATGCTCGGCAGGAGACAGGCGAAGGTCCAACATTCCTGTTCAAAGCATGGAAGAACAGAGATGGGGACATGGTAGCCTCGGTTGCATCCAGGAATTTGCCTTCTCATTGGACTCATAAAGTCAGAAGAAATATGATCCAAAAGCCTCGGAAGTCGGTGACCAAAACTGACAGTGATCCCAAGACCGATCATGAGAGTGATCCAGAGAGCAATCCCGAGGGCGACACTCATGACATGGAGGATGATGCCGATGATGACACAGTGGAAGGTAGATCACCACAAAAGAGACCCAGAACAGAGCCTCGTCCTTCGACAGCACATGGAGGGACGGCAGTCCCATGTGCAATTCCCAAACCTCACCTGGTCAATGCAGGGAAGACTGGTGCACTGCTGACATTGCGAATGGGTGACCTCCTGGCTGGGCTGACTGAGAGAGTCACTGGCAATGTTCAGGAGGATGGTGCAACCGAAGGAGTCAATAGGTCGCCGGCGCTAAAGAACACCCAGGGAAAGAAAGCGGTGATTGAGCCATCGGTGAGGACAACCCGGAGTAAGTCAACACAACAGCTATTGGACGCACAATCCTAACATCTAATAATGATTATTGATTTCCGACCATTGAGTCCCAACTGTCAAGTATCAAGTCCTGAACATCAAACATCAAGTCCCAAATATGGAGCCCCGACTATCGAGTAAGTCCCAAACACCGAGTTCTGACTATCAAACACCGAGTCCCGACTGTCAAGTATCGACTCCCGACTATCGAGTATCAACTCCTGAATATTGAATCATGACCATCGTGTGTCAAGTCCCGTTCAATGCCCGGGGACATGAATTGAAAGATTTGGTAGTGAACATGATGTGGGGATGTCAATGAAAATTCACAGGTTGTGATACAGTAATTTACATGGTCATCGTTCTTCAAAGTGTTCAATCAAGGAATCTACTACCTTGAGCATTTCAATGCTCATCTGTTCAACTCTTTACAACCTCCGCAGGTCTGCATCAGCTTTTTTCAGTTTGTCGGATGTTTCTGCCCAAGCTGTTTGAAATGGTCACTCGGCCTCAAGTAGTTGTTGGAGGGAAGGGTCAGGAAGACCTCCAGCACGGTGTGTGTATTCATGGAGTCGATCTCAGATGGATTGGTCTTCCAGACAGATTAGCATAAAGATCAATGCTCTGCTTTCAGATACTCACATTCTGGGTGTTGGTATTTTCTGAAAGGATGGAGCTCCCAGGCCATCAAATGTACTTCTTCAAAATCGAGCTCCGGCTGGTCTGCAGGAAGTTTGGTAGATGATTTGTTGGCTTGGGAGATAAGATAAGTATCAATAACCATCTGGAATGAATGTACCCACATGAGATAGACACCTCTGAGGTAGCCAGATCAAAGGTGGGAGGATCAGCAGCATCCGGCAACTCATCAACATCAATCACATCATCCTCAGGCCCAAGGTACAAGTCTGGATCAATGAGACAGCCGGCATCATCAGCCTGACCTGGATCTGATTGATCTTCAAGGGTGAAGTTAGCATGCATTATGATCCCTGATCATAATGAATGTATAGTCATACTGGGTATTGCAGCTGAGGCATCTGGGGGTCCAGTAGACATAGTATCATATTCTATGTCATCATCTGGCCCCAGGTATAAGTCATCTAAGTCATCTAAGTCATCTAAGGGATACCTGGTGAATAGATAAGGCATGATAACAATATAACATACCTAGTGATTCCCAGCCCATAGATGAGTCATCCACATCCATCGAATTATAGTCAGTCACCAGGGGATCCAGAAATATAATGGCTGGATGGGGACTCATGTTCTGTGGAGAATTGGTGGACTGATTGACTGATGATCTAAAAAACATCGAAGTTCAACACAAAGCCAGCAATTGCCAAAATTTGAACTACAACCAAACAAACACAAACAATAAACGATTCTGTGGATTGTCCATCAAATGTCTTGTTTGTTTTGAAACTTCATCTTTGTGATAACTGATTTCAATCTGATTTCAA
>MU177977.1:43591-107567 GCA_016695465.1 Suillus americanus | reverse complement strand
AGTCTTATCCGCTAGTTTCTAATTTGGACTTCGTCCGGATTAGCCATTACCCTACACATCCAATATCCATAGACCTTAACGGATCTGGTACAATACTCGTCCGCCCATAAACACAATACTCTAGTATTCAGAAATAAGGGACAATACTCGGGAAAGGGGCACAGCGCACGAGCTGAGGCCAAAGTCCTTCGGATCCGATACCCTTGAGTACGCTACTTAACAAAGTCTCAGAGTAGACAAAAGTCAGACGGATACATAACTCAAGTCAAATGGAAGATGGAAGAGTGCAATCTAAGATGATACTCAAACTGAGGTTCTACAGAGTTGTACATGAGTTTATATACTGTAGATAAGAGGCTATGTACAAAGCATGTGGAAAGTCTATTGGTAAGGAGGATTGATCACAAAATATAGAATGGATATGAAAGATGAGTAACGGATCAGTAAGACAAATGGAAGGTAAGATAGCTGGAGTACCGGTAGTACAAGAATTACCAAAAGGAGATAGATGCTGTATTAAGGTTCTATGAACATGAAATGAATTAGTGGACTGGAACTAGGCAATGGCACGGATTTTGAAAACCCACATGGGTCATGGGTATGGGTATCTGTGGGTTGGGTAGGGGTCTCAGCTTGCTGACCCTCTATATACCCATACCCATAGGCATGGGTTGGTGGGTATTTCACTATCAGGCAAGACATATTGAACTGTACAGTTTTATCCCTAGTATTATACATGCTAGTGGAACTAGTGAAGCGAGAGCTCAGTAATGTTAGAGAACAATACTATATTGACAAAGTACCTTGTGAAGTGAGAGCTAGGTTACATTAGTAAAAGAATATGTGAGGTATGAACATACTACACACCTCAGTAATGTTAGAGAACAATACTGAGGTGTTGACAAGAGACCGGACAACATAAGTACTAACAAGAATGCTTAGGTAATGTAACACTGGAGTATCGACAAGCAGAAGTACCATGAGGTGCAGAAGTCAAGAGGTACCAGACAGTATGGTGCCGATGGTGAACAAGATAACAAGATAATGCAGGAAAGGAAAGGAAGTTAACAAGTATATGGTGGTAAAACATTAAACTTCAAATTAGGATCTGCACCCTTTGATCATTCTGGGAATCATTTAATTCTAAGCAGTACTTCTATCTTATCTGATGATAACATATCTACATAAATGGCTGACAAAATACAATGCAAGCCTACCAAAAAGACATAAGAGTTCTTATCAATATTATCAAGAGAAAAGCAAGCCATAGGCTCAGGCACCAAAAGATCTATCCACATCACATGTTCTCTCTCATGTTCAAAGCCAGCTATTTTTGCAAACAATTCAAGCCTTGCTGTTTGTTGGAACTTGGGTTTGGTGCATGATACTGATGTCAAAGTTGTTGCTGTGCTCATTGATAATGTTAATGGTGTGGGTAAAAAATTACTTGATGACTGGGACACCATCAAAATTTAGGTAGCTCATAGTGGACAACATATATAAACATATGGGTCATGGGTTACCCACTGTGGGTTTCATACCCTTCATACCCTTGCCATACCCATGAAGAAACTCATACCCAAGCATACCCTTGGGCTATGGGTATGGGTAAATGGTGGGTTGGGTAGGGGTAAGCTCGTGGATACCCATGGGTTACTCATGCCATTCCCTAAAAGTCTTAGTCTGGAACAGATCTGTGGACCAGACAACAAATTCAATGGATCTTGATCAGATCTGTGGACTGGACATGTGGACCAGTAATCAGAAGTATGGTATATGATAAGCACACTATTACTTATACTGAATGGTTGACGTATTTACCTTGTAATTGTGTCAGGAGAACACTGGAATCTCTCTCTGACATGGTGAGATGAGAGTCCTGTAACACATATATACAAAAAAATACCAAGTTGCTCTGCAACAGTGACACCATTGTGAGACTGGATAAATCCATGTTGGTGAAAAGCCTCTAACAGTTCATCAAAAATCTGAAGGTCAACACCAAAGTTCTGCCTGATTTGGTCTGAGTGACCACTGATCAGCTCATATACCCATGCCTGGCCAGTGAGGATGCATCAGCAAAACCCTAAGTTAAGGTCCCCCCCTTAACAGCGCTGTATGGCACCACACAGTACCACACAGCACCATACAGTGCTGTAAAAGGGGGGACCTAAACTTAGGGTTTTGCTGATGATAGATATGTGATAAGGGATGCTTTCAGAGTGGGATCAGAATAGAAGATAATATAGGTATGTGATCTGAGCAACTGCAATTGTTGTTATGACGACTATAACTTAACATCATTGATGCTGTGTTTGTGCTTCAAGGCCCATGTTGGTGCAGCAATCAATATGAGATTCATAGACTATATATGGCTGAATACTAGTAGCAGTATGTCCTATCGATTATTGATCACAACATATATGAAGTGCAGTCATCATGTGCAGTTTTGAACCCCAGAGTCACTGTTCAAACTGCACGTTAGGTGTTGGTGCTGCCTATTTCTCGATCATACACCATGTGGGCACCTGACCCTGTGGGAATAATGCATTATGATTGTAATTACAAGATACAGGTATTGCATTAACAATTGTAATGCTAATTTTAATTTACTTTTAATTTACTTGTAATACTTTGTGTGATCATCATTAATTTTGGTTAGAGGGTTAGTGGTTAGTGGTTAGTTAGGATTAGCCAGGATTATATTCTGTCTTGGAGAATTTAATGAAAGGTAACCAAGGTGACAGGTTTGGTGTACTGGTAGTTACAATAGTTTATGCAATACATCAGTCTTCTAACTATCATCAATTAATGCATTGAAATGACAGGATGGCCTGTTTTGGGGTGTCACAATGTTTTTTCACCAACCATTTATAGGAGTCACACTCTACTAACAGGGTAATGTGAGAAACTGTCATATACCAATAATCTAGGAATGGATCCGGACATCCAGTCCACAGATCTGATCCAGATCCATCATCCATATCTGTCGTCCGGTCCACAGATCCGCTTTGATTCTCATTTCATCTCCTGTTCATATAACCTTAATACAGTGTCTATCTCCTTTTGGTAATTCTTGTACTACTGGTACTCCGGTTATCTTACCTTCCGTTTGTCTTATTGATCCATTACTCATCTCTCATATCTGTTCCATGCTTTGTGATCAATCCTCCTTACCAATAGACTTTCCACATGCCTCGTACATAGCCTTTACCTTGCTGATTGATCATTCCGTTAGATACCTACAGTATATAAACTCATGTATAACTCTGTAGAACCTCAGTTCAAATATCATCTTAGTTTGCACTCATTCTGTTCGCCTTCCATTCTCCATCCAGACTCGGGTCTATACTCTTGTCTACTCAGAGACTTAGGATTGACTCCTACATATAGTCTATTCATATCCGCCTCTGTCTTTGGACAGTCTCATCCACTAGTTTCTAGTTTGGACTTTGTCCAGATTAGCTGTTACTCTATACATCCAATATCCATAGACCTTAACAGATCCAGTACAATACTCGTCCACCTAGTTAAACACGATACTCTAGTATTCTGAAATAAGGGACAATACTTGGGAAAGAGGCACAGTGCACGAGCTGAGGCCAAAGTCCTTCCAATCCAATAACCCTTGAGTATGCTACTTAACAGAAACATAGGTATGAAGCTGGGCCAGGACAAACATACATAAAACCCACTACTGCCATAGTGGGGGTACACACTTTACAAACTTATCAGGTAGTGCTATGGATGTATGTTCTTGGGATGGTATCGAGAACTCGCCCCGACATAACATACCACACGAGGCGAAATGGGTGATAATGCTTTGCCAATCGCTTCCATAGTTCGACTGTATTCCGTGTTATGATGTAATTTTGCCACCACATTGGGGAGACGTACCATACTGGCTGAAAGTGACAGCAAGAGACAGTGGGTGGCTCTGTGAAACAGAACTACTAAGCATCGCAATTACGAGATAATATGGCCCACCTCAACAGAAACATCTATGCCATTTCCACCCTTGGTTGGTTCCACTCTCATATAAATGCCACCTAGGGTATTTTTCAGCCCATACGCCGACTGGTCCCATGTCACTAACCAGGTGATCGCTGTGGATCTTTGACTCTCAGCATTAATGCAAAGAGTGGGAAATAATTCATGAACGCAAGTGCCGTCTCCAAACTCGCATACACTAGAATAGTCGAGACACGCATCTTGTTGTACCCGAGTCAGGTAACATACGCCACCAATATCAATGCTAAGACTCACTGTAGCGAACAACATGTAGTACACCAGAACGGTGGGAAAGAGATAAGCAACCAGTGTGAAGAGAATAGTCCCCAAAAGTAGTTGGTCGACATCGTAGTCCCAAGGATCCGTCCGATTCCTTAGCACGTTATGTCGTCGTCCTTGAATCGTGTTATTACTAGCTCTTATTATAGAATCGCGGAAGGCCTCACCTCGAAAAAGATTCCAAAGCGATGCCGCCAAGCGTAACAAATGACCATACACAGTCACCGAGACCAAATAGCATAGTTGTACATGCGCCATAAAGACGCAGACAAGATCACACACCATGGCAAGTGCCATGGTCACCCCAAACCCACTTCCAAGCTCAAGCGCACTCAATAACATAGGAATGAGAGGTATGACGGTTCGGAAGCCTCCTGTACATCAATGAGGTTTGTGCAGAGTATCGCGCAGGGCCAGATGTCAATACACACTGTTCCAAAGCGCAATTAGCCCCATAAAGCTGTGCGAGTAGAATCGACTGAGTTCGGTGTTGAGCTTAAGGCCTGCGGGCCAGCTGTCGAGCCACAGAAGGATTTGTCGTACTTTATGCACGGCCTTGTCCTGGGCATTTACGTCAGAAGAGTATGGTGCAATGCTCAACAATTCAGACCTCAAAGGCGAGCTTGAAAATGTACAGAAAAGCCTGACGGTCCTGCCGTAAAAATTGACGAAGCGCAATCCCAATGATGAGATCATTTAAAATGATCCAGAGGGTGTTGTAAAACCTTTGAAATTTTTTGAGTGCACTACATAAAAAGGATCGGAGAAGGAGCCGCACTCGATGTACTGAGAAGACCTGAGCCTCACGTCCCCGTTTGGAACAGGCTGCACGCCACGGAGCAAGCGACGCAACTTCCTCGCCCTGGATTCAATCTGTTGGACTGCATGCAAGCTGGATGTTAGATCCCGGTACATAACACAATACCTACCTACGATGCTGAATTCTCTCGAATAGACGAAGACAAAGGACGCGACACGCCAGAAAAGATTCGTCGAACTTTCGATCCCGTTGATTGTACATTGGATTTTCTTATTGATGGCCGTAAACTTTGAGGTCTCTTGAAAGCGAGCATTGGGCTCTTGGATGACGGTAGTCTGGGCACGCTGCTCGTGCTCTATGAACTGCTCGAGAGATTTTGCAGAGTTCCACTACAGTAGTTAAGCTCCAGAAAACGGCACGGGTAACTTTTGGAAAACATACTTGATTGATGAGGATCTGCCCTGTATTCGACACGCTTCGCGACGACGCGGTATGCGAAAAATCGTGCTTCAAGCTCGAGCGTAAGACCTCATCCTGAAGGTCGAAAAGGTGTGTTCCATTAGAACCTAAGGCATAAAACCGCAAAGAATTTTCATCATGACGATGGTAGTATATGTACGCAGCAGAGCATGCGCTAACATCAAAGTCGGTTGCATATCGGACGCGACGAGTATCAGACCGTGAGGGACCGCAGAACATTTCGACATCTGGTTGGGGGTATGATGACCTCGCGAATGAACTGAATACACAACGCCCGAGAATGCGTGGAGTACCACACATTTTAATCAGTGCTTGTGCTTCCGTGGAACGAGCGACACGCTGAAGTAAAGCGTCTGCTTGTGAGTTCTGTACGTGGTCCGTTAATCACGACAAACGGTAAATATTAATAGTTGTGACCATCCTACGTACCTCCTCGACCTCTAGCACACCTGCTACACACAATGCAGGATGATCCCACCCATAGTAGAACCCGCTCCTTGCGACATCGCATGGCCAGAAAACAGATGCCATGCCCAGAGTCCTTGAAGTTGCAACCGGCTGTGTATGTGCGTCGTCACCACGTGACCAGTGCATTCAACGCGTTTGGAATTGTCCACTTTGAACGAGAAACGAGTTGCAGACTTCCTGAAGACTTACTTTATCTGTTTCAGCTCGCTGTCTATATCCCATCGCTCGTCTCTTCATACATTGCTCACCCAAACCATAATTCTAACCGCTGCCAATGGACTCTCGAAGACCTGACATGAAGAAGAAGCTGGTAGTGGTTGGAGATGGTGCGCGGACCCTTGCCCTTGTCTCTTCAGTGTCCGTGCCCTCGCTCAACCCACTACACTCAAGGCGGATGCGGGAAGACTTGTCTCCTCATCGTATACGCAGAGAATAGATTCCCCGAGGTACGCATGAGTTACGCCTGCCACCCATTCATATGTACTCATTCACATTTCCGAACTCGAATGACTGCAGTCTTACATACCCACTGTATTCGAAAACTACGTTACGCAAATCCAATTCGATGGCAAACTGGTAGAGCTAGCACTTTGGGACACCGCGGGGCAGGAAGAATACGACCGACTACGACCATTATCCTATCCAGAATCTGATGTCATCCTGATCGTGTTCTCTATCGATTTTCCTGTCTCCCTGGGAAACGTGCAAGATAAGGTACGTTGCTGACCAGCGTGTCAGCCCAGCCTTGTTGACCAAAATCCCAGTGGTACCCTGAAGTTGCCCACTTTTGTGAAGGAACCCCTCTTATCCTCGTTGGAACCAAGACTGACCTGCGGCGGGACGAACAAACACGACGGATGCTCAGCGCACAGGGTCAGGTGCCAGTGACACCTGAGCAAGGTGGGACGGTGGCACGGGAAATTGGTGCCAAGTATGTTGAGTGCTCAGCAAAGACGGGAAGCGGTGTACAAGACGTGTTCAACCTTGCGTTGCGAGAGAGCATGAAGGGACGCTGGGGAAAGATGGTGAAGCAACGACGGTGTGTGATCGTGTAGGGGAGCAATCGCCTGTCGCGCTCACACGTTTCATTGGATGGATATGGGACTGATATTTTGCTCGCCTTTCTCTATACTGTGCTAAAATGAGCTATTGTATCTTGAGGTGCGCAGAATAGAGGATTTTGGAGATTGTCCAACAGTGCTGGACAATGTAGATGAATGCAAGGAGGGTCACAGTCACGGTACATAACTCGATATAGAGGGTGTGATTAATGTTGCCGACAGGAATGTCGATTGAGAGAGGTGATGAAGTTATGTGCTGAAGGATTTCAAACTGAGCAGATGAATTGAGCAAGTGAAATTTGGGAGACTCGGATGGGAGTGTGCTGTGGAGTGATTTGTCTTTAAAAAAGAAATAATTAAGATACAAGCGACAAGACAGAACTTGAAGCGCACATGAGGAAGGACAAGCCCGGAAACAAATTGGAGGAGGTAGCTGGATGATGTGACGAGGGTTATGGCTCTCGTGCGGCACACCATACCTAACATGGAGAGGCACGTCCACCACGACCAAGTCTGTCTCCGGCTCAACAGCGACCAGTAGCCAACCTGATTCATTCGCTACCCCGGACGTGGGTAGCTCCAGATTCGTATTCCCCACAAACTGGAAGCAGAGTCCATGATCATTGAGCTCAAACGAGTCGATGATAATATCGGCTGGAAGTTCGTGGAGGACGAACAAGTTGCATGCTGCATATTCGTGCCGTGCATGAAGAGGAATATTAGTTGAGAGCGTTGTATGGAAACCTTTTGCTTGCATGGTCGATCGACGTAGACGGTCGACGTGGAGCACGTGCTTGAAATCATATCATCGCCAGGAATTACAAGGGTCTCAGACCGTCTCACTCAAGCTTACTTTCCAGCAATTATCATGGACCATCCGAACGAAGATCACAACAGAGCCCAGTTTCCTATTCTTTCCTCAGAGCTCACTGCAGCCCTCGGTGCCATCGAAGACATGGCAGACGATACAGATGCCGTCCCAGACAGTGTCGTTCGCGGCCGTCCGCCTGCCATATTCCGTGCTGGTGGGCCAATGTTAGTCCTCAGATCTCTCTCTATCAGCTATTTTGCTCCCATCGTTACATTATCAATTAACGATTGAACATCCTGTACAGGCTAAAGCAGTTCGACGAGTCCACCGCCTCCAGTCGGAAAGGCTCTCAGGCCCCGACTCCCCCACGCTCCGTCGTTGGTATCGGAAACAAAGGTTCGTCTCACCTTACCCCTCTTGTTCTTCACTCATTTATCATTCCATCATGCAAGTTGCCAAACCAGACTATTCCGAAGCAAAGATCGTCCTTGCGATGGTGGGATTGCCCGCCCGTGGCAAATCCTACCTCAGCAACAAGCTCATGCGTTATCTCAAGGTCCGCCTTTCTCCCTGCCATCCGATTTTACTTACCCTCCCCAGTGGCTAGAGTACGACGTACAGGTCTGCTTCCCTAGTCCTCAGGCCAATCCGATACTTACCGTTGTTTAGGTCTTTAATGTTGGTCAGCTTCGCCGCTCTCGCGCGCACCGCAAAGCCCAGCAGTACGTAGTGTTTTTTTGTGCCTTCTATATATTTCATCTCTTGTAGAAGTGGCATCCTCGAAGATCACACTTCCAGCTACTTCAGCCACAACAACGTAGAAGCCACCAAGCTTCGCGAGCAACTCGCAGAAGACAGCCTCGAGATGCTCATTCGATGGCTGAAAAGGGGCGGCAACGTTGCCATACACGGTACATTTTTCCTCTCTACTCCGGTCATGTTATTCACGTCCCTCAGATGCAACCAACAGTACTCGTATGAGGCGGTACGCCCACCATTCAGTGTGGTCATCTAGCAGTGAGAGTTAATCCCATCTCACTCAGTGCCAAAATCTCTGCCCGCGTTGCCAAAGAAAAGGGCATGTCCGTCATATTCCTCGAGTCCATATGCAACGATCCTGCCGTCATTGCTGCCAACGTTGCCCTCAAGGTCTCCTCCGGCGACCCGGACTATAAGGACCTTCCCCGTGAAGTGGCTGAACGCGACTTCCTCCGCCGCATCAAGGAGTATGAGGCTGTCTACGAGACCATCACTGAACCCCACCTCAGCTATCTACGGATCACAGATATTGGCAATGAGGTCACGCTCAGCAGAATTAATGGTTACTTGCAAAGCCGCATTGCCTTTTATTTGATGAATTTGCATGTGAAGCCGCGTAACATATTTCTTTCCAGAGTGCGTCTTTTTTGAAAATTTCGAAACTCGGACTCAAGTCTTGTTGTAGCACGGCGAGAGCCAGTTTAATGTCGAAGGCCGGATTGGTGGGGACTCGCTACTTTCAGAACGCGGCCTTGCATACGCTCTCGCACTCCCTGAGCTTGTACGAAACAATATCGGGGATGCACCACTTATTGTACCCATCTATTTCTAGTCACGGTACAGAACCTCATCTCAAATGTACAGGTCTGGACTTCGACCCTTCAACGCACGATCCAAACCGCTGCAGAACTTCCCTACCCCAAGCTTACTTGGAAATCTCTCGATGAACTCGACGCTGGCGTCTGCGACGGTATGACCTACGATGAGATTGAGGTGCATACTACTTCTTGACAATGCTTCTTACTTGACATTCTTGGTACAATTTTCTTCTCGCACTTCAGCAAGCCTACCCTGAAGATTTTGCCAACCGTGACGAAGACAAATTCAACTATCGTTACCGAGGCGGCGAGTCCTACCGGGATGTTGTCGTACGTCTCGAGCCTGTCATCATAGAACTAGAGCGACAGGAAAATATATTGATCTTTGGACATCAAGTACGTGTAGATTCTAGCGCTCTAGAATAGTCTTTCTTTATTCAGATCCACGCCCTAATTCTGTTATACCCTCGAATCTATGCTGACCATCATGGCAGGCAATCCTCCGTTGCCTCTACGCGTACTTTCACGATCTACCACAAGCTGATCTCCCTTACATCAATGTACCATTACATACTGTCATCAAGCTCACTCCGAAGGCTTATGGTTGTGACGAGGAACGGTGAGCTTTTCCCCTTCACTTTTCCACCAGTGTGCTTTCTCTGAGCTTATAAACCATAGGTACACTCTCCCTATCGGTGCCGTTGACACGCACCGCCCCAAACCAGGGACTACCGTTTCGCCACCCGATGTAGTACCAGCATCGACGAAGAGGGAATACTTTGGGACCGATGTATAGTCGAGCAGTCACTTCTAGTGTGAGCCAGGGAGCCAGAGACAGTAATTGATAGAAGAGTTTGAAAAAAGAGCATAATTCTGATGTATTTTAGATGAAAACAATTAGATACCTAGCTATACACTAAATGTGTGCATCAGTGAGTCACTCATTAGTTTGAAGTTTCTGCCTCCTGGGAGTAACGGGTGCAAGTCACGTGTTTCTAGAACTGTCACTCATTAACTCGTAGTAGTACACAACTAGTACTTACATATACTTTACTCACTAACTGATTATCACGGCTGACATGGAATCAGCACCCAAACGGCGTCGCATTTCACAGTCTCCGTCACCGACGTACAAATTCGATGGTGACGATGACTATGTGCCCTACGTTCCTGTCGCCCAACGACGAGAAGCCAAGCTGGCGAAACTTTCTTCATTAAATACTGTTTCTGACAGGACGAAGGCAAAGAAGCAGCTAGAAGAACTATTGGAGCGCGAAGATGCAGAGAGGGAAGAGGAACGCCAACGCGAGAAGACACGGAAAGAGAGGCCATTGCTCATGGAAGCACAGGAAGTGCACGAGCGCAAAGCTGCAGAGAGTGTGTCTTACTGAGTTGCGAGCTGGATATATGCTAATATTGTCATAGATGCAAAGAAGACTGATGTAGAAAAAGAAGAAGAGGCAGATGCAGAAATACTTGCTGCCATAGCAAGTCGCAGGAAACTCGCATCTGATCTAGAGCTTGCGAAAGGTATATCGTATACAGACTCCCTTACAACATCGTGAGCTTCACGCTATAACGGGGAGGTTGGCCGTGTTCTGACTTATGCTACAGGTGGCGGCCGCCGAAATATATTCGAGAGCGCACAGATGAGCAACATCGACGACTGCGAGAGAAATACCACATCATTGTGGATGGAGAAGACATACCTCCTCCTATCGAGCACTTTTCGGTATCCATATAATGGACGTCTCATTCAGCCTTGAATTAACTGTTTTGTAGGACATGAAGATCCCAGAATCAATGCTGCAATTTCTAAAGTCCAAGAAAATCACTGCTCCAACACCTATCCAATTACAAGGAATACCCACTGCGTATGACCTCCCGCACTATTCCATTCAATTACTCTGACCAAATTCGTAGATTTGCTGGCCGAGATATGATTGGCATTGCTTTCACTGGTTCAGGCAAAACCCTCGCGTTTTGCCTTCCCTTGATCATGCTCGCACTGGAAGAAGAAACGAAACTCCCGTTTCTTCGTGGAGAAGGCCCAGTAGGTGTTGTTCTCTGTCCGTCACGCGAGCTGGCTACACAGACATATGAAAATGTGCTTGCCTGGACAGGCGCGCTTGCGAGGGACGGAAAGTATCCACAACTCAATACCCTCCTCTGTATTGGCGGTATATCAATGGGCGAACAGAGTCACGTGCTCAATAAGGGTTTGCACATTGTGGTAGCGACTCCTGGCCGTCTGATTGATATGCTAGAGAAGCGAAAATTTACATTTAACAACAGCAAGTTTTTGTGCATGGATGAGGCTGATCGGATGATTGATTTGGGCTTTGAGGACGACGTACGCAACATTATGAGCTTTTTCAAGGTATGCATTGGTGATTGTTAATTGGCTGTGATTTATTTATGGTACTTGATAGCGACAACGGCAAACCTTGCTTTTCTCTGCGACAATGCCCCGAAAGATTCAAGACTTCGCACAGCAGTCTTTGATCAAACCTGTTCTTGTGAATGTCGGCCGTGCTGGCGCCGCGAATTTGGACGTTCTTCAGGTGGTGGAGTATGTCAAGCAGGAGGCGAAGATGGTTTACTTGCTGGAGTGCCTGCAGAAAACTGCTCCTCCGGTTATTATCTTCAGTGAGAACAAAAATGAAGTTGATGGTACGCTATTACCTTCTTCTTCAAACGTCGAAGTTCTCATCTTATACCAGATATACAAGAATACCTCCTGCTGAAAGGTGTCGAAGCTGTGGCAATTCACGGTTCAAAGAGTAATCATTTTCCCCATTGCTAATTATGAATGTCCTTACTTCTGTCTCTAGCCCAGGAGGAACGACAATACGCCATTAAATCGTTTAAGTCCGGCGCCAAAGATGTTATGGTTGCTTCAGGTGTTGCTTCCAAGGGCCTCGACTTCAACGATATCCAACACGTCATCATCTTCAGCATGCCCAAAGAGATCGAGGACTACGTACATCAAATTGGTCGTACGGGACGTAGCGGAAAGACTGGCATAGCTACGACGTTTGTGAATATGACAACACCTGAGCAGACACTTCTAGATCTGAAATATTTGTTGATGGAGGCTGGACAGAAGTACGTTTCCTGTCTTGTTGTTCCAATGTGTCTTACTGACATGTGACAGGGTTCCACCCTTCCTGCGGACTATCGATGATCCTCGAGCAGCACAGGGTGGCTCGCTCAAAGGTTGTCCTGTTTGTGGAGGTATGCATGTCATTTAATTAGCAAAAATTGCTTGTTGATTACAGCATCAGGCCTTGGACACGGGATATCGAATTGCCCGAAGTTGGAAGATGCTCAGAGACGACAGATGGCATCGCACAGAGCTGCTGATGATGGAGGAGGTTATTGAACCCATCCACGTACGGCGTTCTGAATTACATGTCACGATTCGCTGTTATCATTCTGTAGTTATCTTCCATGCTACCTTATGTAAACGTCTCCCGCTCGCGAACAAGATGGTATGACCATATAACTCAAGAATTTAAACAGGCTCCCCGAACGGATGGGGGAATGGTATGGATGGATAAAGGATAAGAAATGCGAACAGCGATACACACAACGCTAATGCTGGGTAGTGATATTGCGCTGTCTCGTGGAATTCTAATGTTCGTCAAGTATTCAAGTTGGTCAACCGTGGCGTAATCGAGACAAACATCTTTCTGGAATGAACAAAAAGGCTCAATGAGGCGGTCGCAGAAACAGTCCTTATTTCCCAAGTCGAGAGTGGGGTTAACGTAGAATAAGTATCGGACTGTCTGTTTTGCGAGTTGAAGAATTGACCTGTAAACTACACCATGCACTGAGCAACCTGCGGTATTGTATACGGGTGCTTACCAGTAGCATCCTTGTCCCAAGCTGACGGACGAGGAAGGGGAAACGCCATCACCACCAAACCACCATCGACCGCTCACATGACGACATGACATAAATCAACTCCAGAGAGATATTGTCAGGGAAATGTTATACACAGCATCATATTGTAAATGCTAACAAAGCAGCTAAGAAAAAATGCAGGTGAGGATAGGTCATGAGTTACAATAAGTCAACAACGCCCCTGGTTTCAAAAAGTACGAGTCGTACAGGTCATCGTCATCTGGACCATAAGCCAAATCAAATGGTATCCATACAAAACAGAATATATCCCTGGATCATGAAGCAATTCCAACTGCCTCAGGTTCCTCAGACGCGACGGGGGTAACCTCGTCGGTGGACGAAGAGGTATCGGCAACTTGAATGCCATTTGCCGGGCTGGCAAATCCAGCGACAGATGGTCCTCCGCGCCCGCGCCCGCGACCTCTTGATGGTCCTCCTCTGCCACTTCCTCGACCTCTCCCTCCCCTATGTTCAGACGGCGAGGAACTTGGAACTGTTGTAGATCCATCAGCTGGAGCAGGGTTCCTCGCCTTTTTCCAATCACCCGGGGACTTCCCAGAGTCCCATTCACGATTCTGAATCTTGTCCAATTTTCTCCGAGCATTCTGCTCGCGGGTGCGGTCAACGCCCTCCTGCACTTTGCGCTGATGGGCTTGACGCACACGGTCGGCTTCCTGGGTCTTCTTGAACGCGTCTTCGTCCGCTTGTACGTCCTAATCACACCATGTTGGGTGATTGACGTGGTGAATATGCGTGCCACTTACAATTCTGCGTTGTTTAATCTTCTCATTCTGCTCCTTGATACGCTGCATCCGTTCAGCAAGTGCTTCTTCACTGAGTTTTTCCTATGAACCTGTTAGTAGTACATATCATACTGTCTTGGCATTGCATACCCTCTGCGCTCCGCCCGTCTTGACGCGCTCAGGGTTCACATAAGGCTTCTTCTTCTCCTTTACATCCCTTGACTCTACATCTGCTGGCTGACTTTCTGGCGCCTGTGACTCGTCTGCATCGGTCTGAGGATGTTCTGCTGTCTCTTTGATGGAAAGATTGTTGAAATCAAGGCCAAGGGAGTTTGTGGAGGACTCAGCCATTGTGGTCGACAGCAGACGCGACCGAGGGAAATCTGATTCATAGTACTGCCGCGGAGAGAATTTGAGCTAGAGAAGTCCATGGACAGTCCAGCGATGACGTGGGAAATCAGCGCCTTATCTGTTCTGATAAGATAAACGGTACCGTAAACACTTAAATCACTAATTATTCGGTCATCGCACCACTGATCCTAAAGTTTACGACGACCATGTCTCTCTCAAACAAGCTCTCTATCACAGATCTCGACCTCAAGGGCAAGCGTGTCCTCATCCGCGTCGACTTCAATGTTCCAATGCAGGATGGCAAAATCACTAACCCCGCTGTGAGCACTTCCCACTACACATATACCCTTGCTAAAAGGGCTGTAGCGTATTGTGGCAGCGTTGCCCACTATCAAGTATGCTCTCGACAATGGTCAGTGCTATGTA
Organism: Suillus americanus; assembly: GCA_016695465.1. Taxonomy (NCBI): domain Eukaryota; kingdom Fungi; phylum Basidiomycota; class Agaricomycetes; order Boletales; family Suillaceae; genus Suillus; species Suillus americanus. Next base: position 92,691 of record MU177977.1, on the reverse strand, counting down.
TGCATGTAGAGTGCTGTCATGAAACAGATCGTTCTATCTGTCTAGGCGCGAAGACCGTTGTCCTCATGTCCCATCTCGGCCGCCCAGATGGCAAGGTTGTTGAGAAGTATTCCCTCAAACCAGTCGCTGGCGAGCTCGAGAAGCATCTTGGAAAGCCCGTAATCTTTCTTTCCGACTGCGTGGGTCCTGAGGTCGAGAAGGCCGTGAATGCTGTTGAATCTGGCTCTGTCATCCTTCTCGAAAATCTCCGCTTCCATATTGAGGAGGAGGGTTCTGTCAAGAACAAAGATGGTACGAAAACTAAGGCTGACACTGCCAAGGTTGCAGAGTTCAGGGAGGGCCTTACAAGACTAGGCGATGTCTACGTCAACGATGCCTTTGGCACAGCTCACCGTGCTCACTCGAGTATGGTCGGCGTTAAATTGCCACAACGAGCCGCAGGCTTCCTTGTCAAGAAGGAGCTCGAGTACTTCGCAAAAGCTCTTGAAAATCCTGACCGGCCTTTCCTCGCTATCCTTGGAGGTGCCAAGGTGTCCGACAAGATTCAGCTGATTGAGAATATGTTAGATAAGGTGAGTGGTGTGATTTTTTACTCGGCCGCAAATCGGTCGTTCATCGCTTGGGTTTTCTCCACTTGATTTAACAGGTTAACTCTCTTATTATCTGCGGTGGTATGGCGTTCACATTCGCAAAGACATTGGACGAGGTGTCTGTGAGTTATATGGATAAATTTTGATAATGCGTGATCACTCACGGCATTACCCAAGATTGGAGACTCCCTTTTCGACCAAGCCGGTTCTGAAAAGGTTAGAGCCCTTGTTGAAAAGGCAAAGAAGAACAATGTAAAACTGGTTTTCCCCGTCGACTACATCACTGCGGACAAGTTCGATAAAAATGCAAATGTGTGTATTTCGCCTCACACCTGCTGTTTGTGTTGACTTTTCTCGCAGACCGGGACTGCAACTGCTGCTGAAGGCATTCCTAGTGGGTGGATGGGCCTTGATGCTGGCCCGAAGAGCCGCGAGCTGTATCGCCAGACAGTACTCGAGGCCAAGACCATCCTATGGAACGGGTACGTGGAAAGATTCACGCAACAATATTTTATCTTGATGTCCATAGTCCTCCTGGTGTGTTTGAGTTCCCTGCTTTTGCAGAGGGCTCGAAAGCTCTCCTCGATGCAAACGTCGAGGCTGCACAGAAGGGCGCGACCGTCATCATCGGTGGTGGTGATACTGCAACAGTTGCAGCGCTCTACAACGCTGAGGACAAGATAAATCACGTCAGCACAGGCGGAGGTGCTAGCTTGGAGCTGTTGGAGGGCAAGGTGAAAATCACAAAGCCTCGTCACCCTGAACCAAGTTAGCTGATTAACTTTAAGATCCTGCCTGGTGTGGCTGAGCTTAGCGAGAAGTAACTCGACGAAGGAAGAAAGATGGCTTGTTTATAGAGTGGTTTGTACCTTACTGCCGCCGCCGCCGGACAATAGAATTACGATGGAATTGTACTAAGTATATCAATTGGGAAAACGCGTATTTGAGCACGAATGTGAAAGCAACACACGCAATTAAAATGGTAGCTGAATATTAAAGGGCAAAGAGGCCCGTCAGTCGCTCGTGTGAATGATATTGAGAGTCTGTAACGAACTGCCTCACCACTAAAGTTGCTGCTGTCCAGTTCTGAACCCACCGAACCTGTTCTGAACCTCAAACCGAACCACGGTTCGGTCCAGTTACGGTTAGGTTCGGAAGGGTTCAGAGGTGGTTGGGTTCGAGGTTCGGAGAATAATAGAATTTGAGAACCGTATGTGAACCTGTTCGAACCGTGACCGAACTTTGAACCGCTATAGATCTTTTTAAAAAAGTAGAAAGACATTCGGTAGTAGGTACTGTACGTTGTGATATATCAGGCCCACTTGTGGCTGATACACCTGGGGATACTGACACAGATAAAGTTTAACAGGTACATATATGTCGGTGTTATTTTTGGTAGCAAGCCTAAGCAGGAAATATTAGATAATCACTTCTCCTGAAATTCAAGCATTCGGGTTGGGGCTTGCAATCGACGTCTGCTCAGTTTTTTGGCAAACACTTCTTGACATTATAAGCAACGGATGGCTCGGAGTCGACGTCGCATTACACGTTCTGCAACTCAAAAGTCACCAGAGCGCTCGCCAAGCTCATCACGTTCGTCGTTGACACCGATGGAGGACGAACCAGAGCCCACGCAGGCGGAATCTACACCAACCAAGACAAATGAAGATGTGTGCCCATCATGCAGAGAAGGCGTACATGGAGAAAAGAGTAGTTGGATACGCTGTGACGCCTGCAAGATTTGGTTCCACTGGGCATGCGTAGAGAACGGTAGTGACCTCGAGTTGATCAACAAATGGTGCACACTTAGACGCGAATCAACTGTGTATGGTTTATCTAATACTGGATGCCATGAAACAGGTTCTGCGGACCATGCATGGCAGAGAAGCCGTCGCGTGTGATGACGCTCAAGGTTCCTGCACGCAAGTCCTCACGGAAGCGTACACAATTGGACTACGCGAACCTCAATGCAGGAGTTGAATCCGACCCGAGTAGATGGCTACGAGTCATCCAGAGCAAGCCGATCAAAGACGACAATTTCAGGAGAATGAAGGGTGCCGACGTGGGCCTGGAATGGTTGGAGAACGACGAAGCCGCGATGCATGAACCAATTGTAGTGGAGAATCCGGAGGGACTGAGAATGAAGATGCCTCCACCCGAATTCTCGGTCCAAGATGTCGCGGATGAAGTTGGCCACGAAACACCTGTGGAAGTCATTGGTGAGTGTGTTGGTTACAGAGTGTATATATGGCTGATGTGTGGCTTAGATGTTGCCTCACAGTCAAACTCGCCTGGATGGACTTTAGGGCGTTGGGCTGAGTACTATAATACAGAACCATCCAAACGAGACAAGATCCGTAACGTGATATCGTTGGAGATTTCAGGGACGAAACTTGCAGACCAGGTGTTACCCCCAAGGCTTGTGAGAGAATTGGACTGGGTTGAAAAGTTCTGGCCAAGTACACGTAAAGGGAAGGGGCATGCATATCCCAAGGTGCAGCTGTATTGTCTCATGGGCGTTGCTTCCGCGTGGACAGTGAGTAATCATCATTTTTTGTGAGTGACGGTGCTCCAAGAATCGGCCGTAGGATTGGCACGTAGATTTCGCTGGTTCGTCAGTGTATTATCATATACTTCGTGGATGCAAGGTCGGCCTTTAAACTACATGCTCCGTCCTTCTTCTGACAGGTTGGGCTTTTACCCCAGGTATTCTACTTCATACGTCCCACACCAGCCAATTTACAAGCATACGAACGATGGTCCGGGACTGAGATGCAAAGTAATGTCTGGCTTGGTGACATGGTGGACGAGGTGGTGAAGGTCACTCTTCACGCAGGCAACACGATGATCATACCAACTGGGTGGATACATGCTGTGGTGAGCGCCGCCGCCGCCATCGTCTGCAAGATTATGAAAGATCAGATGTTCCTTTAGCACACCCCAGTAGATTCTCTAGTCTTCGGCGGAAATTTCCTACACTCTTACAACATTGCAACGCGTGAGTTGGCTTCCTGCTACTTTTTTCATACCATAGACTGACATAGGCCCTCGTGATACAGAGCTGAAAGTGATTGACATTGAGAAAGCAACGCATGTGCCAAAAAAATTCAGGTTTCCGTTGTTTGTCAAGTGAGATTTTTCCTCATTCCTGTTAAGCTTTCTGAGCATCAATTGTTTAGGCTCTGCTGGTATGTAGGTGACAAATATTTGCGAGACCTGAAATCGAAAGAAGAGTTTCCTCCTCGTCTTCTGGAATCTCTTGAAGCTCTTGCTCGTTTTCTCGTGTCAGAGTCACAAGCCATGGAACGCGGGACGGAGGTAGCCAAACGGGAAGCCAAGGAAAACGTCCCAAGCGATCGTGTGAAGGACGCACCAGCGATGGCTCGCGAGCTGAGGTGGCGTGTGCGGCTTGCAGCGGGAGCGACGAGCGATGATGAGGACCTCGGGCGCCTAGTCAAGAAGAACATGGTGAACGGTCACAAACGGAAGCGGTCGCCCACTAGTGCAGCTGTGAGTGTACAGTTCAGGAACTTCCAACCCAAGGGATGGGATGTGGTCAATGAACTTCCCCGGGAATCAGACGAGCGGGTCGTGAATATTCACCCCCCAGGGACATCAGATATGTGGGAACGAGAATGGACGGAATGGAACAAAGAGTTTGATGATCAGGAACATGAGGAACGGGCGACTGTGGAGACAACGAGAGATGTGATGATCAGAGTTAGGAAGACTGAAAATGGTGTGGAAAGACAGCGGATAGAGCGGGTGATGGAAAAGTGGGTTTGGAAAGCTGCGTCTTCGAAGCCAGAAGGTGTCCCCCAAGATATCGAGATGAAGCCTATAGAAGACGCGCCCCTAGGATGCGAAGAAGTGACGAAGGAAGAGGAACAGGGGACTGAAGTTCATATCACTTCGCCGTTGGAGACAACTCAAGCGATGGAGGTGATTGCTTAGCTAGAAGCTCATTGTCCTTCCCGGATGATCAATTGCTCTATCTATTAGGAGTGTCATGGCTGTCCTTAGTAGAACGATAAATGGACTTAGTTTGATTCATTTGCCCTGGGAAATCAACTCGGACAACCTCGGTAACTACTAACGGTACCTCGTAGTCTTGCTGGCAATCTTGGTATTAGCCGCCTGCCTTTGCTGGTTGGCGTAGTCTCTGCTATCGTTGTGGTTCATAGTTTCCAAGGTTTTTCTTTCAATTGTACTCAGTGCTGGTTAGTTACTGAGACGCTTATTTCGACAGGTTTTTCTCTGTTGTCTGTCGGCTTCTTGTTCTGCTCTGCTAATCATGTCCGACCCCGACTCATCGTTGGCCTATGACCAGCCCGAACACGACTCGCAAGAACACCTACCCGTTGAGAGTGCATATTGGGATCACAGCGGAATACCTCTGAATGGTCAACAAAATTGGGCACCGGCACAGCACGCACTACAAGGCCCTGCTGCTAATCACCATGGTGTAAACAACCATCTTCCAAATCCTGGTTAGTAATGTTCAAGCGCCCTGTGTCTTATCATTGCTTATCGTTTTGTCGTCTCAAGCCTTTACACGCCACACTAATCTCTCCGTACCTTCCTTGCCCTCCCACAGTCAAAAATCAGAATACGACGACGTGCCACCACTGCCTAATTTTAATCCTTCAACTCTCGTAGACAGCATGAACGCAATGCACTTAAGCGACCCCGTACCCCGGGGGACAAGCGCAATGTCATACAGCTCTGACCCTGTTCCTCGTGCAGGAACTTCCATGTCAATGCATTCCCTCTCCCCCGGTCAGCGCGGTCCATACCCGCCGCGATATGCGAGCACGTTGCCATCAGCGCCTAACGTGAATGTTACCCGCCCTCTACGACTTCGACATCCAGCCGAACGTTCGCACACAGTTGATGAAGCCTCACTTTACTCCAGTGATTACCATAGTGGCCTCTCCGTGGATACAGATCTTATGGACACGAATAACTACGACAACCAAGGGCAAAGTCCATACCCTTCCTCAGAAAGTTCCGCTGCACCCTACTCTCAACCCCCACCCTATCCACCAAGACAGTTTCAAGTTGGGCGGCAGGCTGCACAGGCAGGTTTGCCTCCCGCCTACTACCCTCCTGGCCCAGGTCCTACGCACCCTCCTGGCCCAGGTCCTACGCACCCTAGCCCCTCTCGTCAGAACGAATACGACTACCTATATGCTGCCGCATCTGACGTCCTCGGTATGGGCCCTCCGCCACCACAGCACCACATGCCGGTTTATCCCGCGGGTCCTGCGTACGGAAGCCAAGTATCCCTTCCTGTAAGCCAGTCTACACCCTATCTTGCTCCCCCCGGTTCAGGACCTTATGGCGGTAGTATTGGGATGTTGCCCTACGGCGGCCCACCTAACCCGTCTGTACCCCAGGGACTGGATGATCCCGAGTTTGAGCTTCGACCCTCATCGTTACAACGTTCTGTCTCCACATCAGTTGATCCACGCACCAAGAAAACAAAGGCAGTTGATCTTACAGCTCCTCCATTCACGAAGGAATATATCGACCAGTACCGACAGCGTATTAAGGCTGATCCGGACCCTGAGGCTCACTTCTTATATGCAAAATATCTCATAGATGCTGCTAAGAAGATAGGAGCGGACGCCAAGGACCAGCGGGCTGTAAAGAAGTATCGTGACTTGCTCCTCCAAGAATCTCTCAAGACCATCCGTCGATTAGCAGAGCAGAAAGAAGCTTATGATGAGGCACAATTCTTCCTAGCCAATTGTTTCGGGACAGGTTCTCTGGGTCTCCAAGTGGACCATGAACGCGCTTATCACCTGTACCTACAAGCCGCAAAACAGAATCACGCAGCAGCTTCATACCGCGTCGCTGTCTGTAATGAGATTGGAGCAGGCACGCGACGGGACCCGCAGCGGGCTTCTGCGTTCTATCGGAAAGCAGCATCACTGGGTGACACTGCCGCGATGTACAAGTTGGGCATGATTCTTCTACTTGGGTCTTTGGGAGAGCAGAAGAACCCAAGAGAGGCTATCAATTGGCTGAAACGGGCTGCAGAGCAAGCTGACGAGGAAAATCCACATGCACTTCACGAACTCGCCATGCTTCACGAAATGCCCAATTCACAATTGGTTATTCACGATCCTGCGTATGCCAAGTCACTATATGAACAAGCAGCACGCCTAGGTTATACGCAGTCCCAGTACAAGCTCGGACAATGCTACGAGTACGGCACGCTGACATGCCCTGTTGATCCTAGGCGATCAATAGCGTGGTACACCAAGGCAGCAGAGAAAGGGGATTCCGAGGCTGAGCTGGCTCTCAGTGGATGGTATCTGACTGGGAGTGAGGGCGTATTAAAGCAGAGCGATTCTGAAGCGTATCTGTGGGCACGTAAAGCTGCCAACAAGGGCTTGAGCAAAGCAGAGTATGCTGTGGGGTACTATGCCGAGGTGGGGATCGGAATCAAGCAGGATATCGAGTTCGCCAAGAGGTGGTATATGAGAGCAGCAGGTGTGTACAAGTGTCCTATTATCTACGCATTGTTTTTGACTCAAAGTTCTGTATAGCGCAAGGGAACAAGCGAGCCATGAACCGACTAACGGAGATGAAGCGTATGGGTAATAAGCGCTCTAACGTCGGACGTCCGACGCGACAGCAAGCCAAAGACGAATGTGTTATTTGCTAGTAACCTGGAATGATTGCTATCAGTTTCGCTGTCGAGTTTCTCCTTTTTCCTGATGCCCGGCCTTTCTTAATTATTATCAACGGCTTCTATCAGCTGATCACTTGAACGCTAGTACTCTGGATATTGATCTTGTACCTGTTGTCGATGTTTTGCAGCCCAGCTATGTTACTAAGTATGAGGGAATCCATGGCATGTGCCACACTGGCCTTCCAACGTTCAGAAACAGTACTTGTCACTATCGACGCTCTCATCGTTTATTGTCATCACTATCGCCATGGCATCTTCAAAAAATGGCATGCAAGATGTTGAGAATAACTATTCGTGCCCCAGTCCGTCGCTGATTCGCTAGATTTATAGGTTTCCCTTCTGGAGCACATTGCCAAAGCACAATGCTTGAATGAGCAAGACGAACACACGTTGCAGTCCATACTTTCTCTGAAAGCACGAAACACATCGCCTGCATACCTTGACAGCGATGCAGATGCAGAGTTGCTATTGAACATCGAGGTCTGTACTAGTATTCGCATCACATCGATCTAGGCAGCGTTGACACAGGTCGTCGCAGTTTAACCAGGCAGTTCGTGTACGATCACTGGTCATTCAGGCGCAGGATCGAGCACCGGAGAAACTCAGGCTTCGTATCAACTGCTCCGCTATCGACTTTACCAATTTCGAGGACTCGGAGGATACCCAGGTCATCGAGTTAAAGGCGGATCAAGTCTCGAAAGATGCAACGACAACAAAGTTGATTACACTTCATCCCACAAAGTTCAACCATGTGAACTCGCTTCATGTGAGTCCTGACATCCTGTGAGGACCTCGACCTTACCCTTACGAAACACCGAACAGATCCTCATCGAATCTGACCACGATAATACCAGAATCGATGCACTCGACATCTTGGGTACGCTTGTCCAGTAAGTTGTTTACATTCGGGTATTGACTTCGTGTAATAACGTTACCACCATGAAGCGCAACGAAGAATCTTAGTGGACTTGCACAACAAGAGGACTAGAATGATCATGCATTTCGCAACCTTTGACTTTGAGGCAATAGTAATATGGAATCAGTGCAGAACGAGCATGACAACCCTTCTGTAGCTAGAAGATTCTCAAGTTCAAATATCACTAATGATGCGCGGGACTTTCATTTCCCGTCAATCTGAAGCCACATACTCCACCTCTTTCGTTCCTCTTCGGAACCTTCAAACACCCAATTGACCTTTATTATTTCTGAAAAGCCCTCCGTTAGTTGGGGCTCCTCGTAGTGATTCTTGAAGCCTATGAAAGCAATGTATGGTATGATGTCGCGTCTCGACTAATCGTCGCCGAGGTTAGATTTAGGCAAGAGCTCGTGAGTTATCTTACATTTACCTCTATTGAAGGATGAACATATGCGCGGTAGAGGTTATTGTGCCATGCCAGATCCAGTGAACCAACGAACTCGATACACCTGATGTAAAGCGTTATGTTCCTGTAGGCGTAAGTAGGCAAAAATATTCACCGCACAGGAATCTGAAGTTTCTTTGCAAGATCCAAATAATGCTTTCTAGTTGCAATATCTCTATTGGTATTGTCTGCCGGACCGTCATGTGTTTGGCCAGTTCATACAAGAACTACTTGCACTCACCAACTACACATCTTGTACCAGCTTTGAGTGCCACTTCAGCTGCTTTCATGCATTTGGAACGACTACCCAATGTATCTTGGTTGATGTGGGTGTACCTAGCAGGCGCAAAATGCCTCCGAAAAAAAGTTGATTTTCCGAGGCATGGAAAGCCCGAAAATACGACCAGCTCAGTCCCTGTGGCATCAGGAATGATTTGTGCCGTAGGGGGTTCAAGTAACGGTACTGCTTCACGAGTCAACTTCATTTTTTGAAAAATATCCAAGACACCAGCGAACACTTAGGGAGACTAGAAACGTGGAATCCAGGAAGGGTATATGGCGCTGAGGGCAGTTGGAGAAAATATTCCTAGGAGGTTTCAACATGACATGAACATTTTCGAGCGATTTATTCTCACTTCTGGGGTATAGAATGGAATACCAATATTAATCGCCCATTTCTTGTCAGTTGATGCAAAGTCGTTAGTACGACCCGCGGCATCTCCAACAAAGAATGAAGCGTTATTATCTGAAAGTGATGTGCATAAGATACTCGCAATGCATCCTACTATTCCTATGCTACTCACCTATCTGAACACCGTCTTCTGCAAAAATATGTTCGAGCTCATCCCACATCCCTGGCATAGGCTTGCGGAAGCCATCTTTGGCAGACGCAGCGAATATTCGGAAAGGTACCCTGGGAAGCTGTTCTCGTCTATGAAGGAACATATCAGGGAAGGAGACAGCAGGGCTTACAGCAGCGGATATGAGGGGAATCTTCTTCTTCCAGTCCTCCAGATGCTGTTGCTTTAATGCTTGATTGGATATCAATATGATCGAGTATCTGCGAGGATTGAGTCGTGACCTGGCTTGGCATACTTTGGACATACCCTTCTTGATGTAATTCCTCCAACTTCACTGGTACACTAGCTCTCCACCACTCCCAGTGTAACGCGGTTTCCTTGCTTCGATTTTTGTGGTTTGACTTGATCACTGTTCCATCAAGGTCGAATGCAGCTACTTTCGATGTGCTTTGTGGTATCAGATTGATTCCGTGTAGACACGTGCGCTTCGGGCCTAGAGCAGGTTTCAGCCATTGGAATGAGGACGCCGTAGAGCTGCTGGCGCTAGGTTTGGTGAAGAATGGGTGTACTGGAATAGCGCATCAGATGGAATTTTACACACAGCGACTGTGGCTCACTCTTGGCTACTTTTCGAGAACTCGTTATGGAGCCACTGTTATCAGACTCGCCACCCAGATCTGAAACAGTTCGCTTCCTCGATTCTGCAATAAGGTGACTGAGCAAACAAGGTACAGGGGCCACTCCTCTCACTTCGAGTTCGAGGACCGAGGCTCGAATGAAGTACAATTGAATAGGTTAACACGAACCTGATTGCTGCATTTGCTCCGAATCTGACATACCCTTGGGAGCTGTTGGCATGTCGTGCAATTCTACACTGGCTGGCGCCCCCGAGCTTGCTTGTTGCGCGGGCGCGTCGTGGGTTCGGCGGTGTCGAGCGGACGCACAGTACCTTCAACGAAGACGAGGGCGAGTGGGATACCAGTCCCGCCAATTGGCTCAAAGTCACTAAATAATTGGTAGAAGTTCAAGAGCCCGAGAATATCGTTGACATAACGCTAAAAGTTACTGACATAATATTATTAATATCATTGTCAATTGATGCCTCGGATCTGAAGTCGACTCAGAATTATCTGTTTGTCCAGTAAGGATCAGACGCTCGGTCGTTACATTATCAGATATGTATAGATGTAACGTAGAAATACACGAGAGTTACTAGCATGATACAGAACTGAGTGGTGCTTGACATTATCTGGTGTGAAACCATCATCTTTTAATCATGACCTTCTCTCGATACAATGCTGGAGTCAGGAGGGTGGTTGTCCTTGATGTCGAGAGAATGACTCTCAGAGACCGTGATGTGGACAATATCACCATTTCTGTGGGATACAATCAGGACACGCGAAAAAAATTGGAACGCATAATAGTCTTCGTACCTGATTGTCCCCCTCAACAACTTTTGTGCAAGAGGAAACAGCACATTAGTACGCACGACGCGAGCGATCGCGCGAGCACCATAGATATTAGAATAACCCTTCTCGGCAAGCCAGTTGCGAGCTTCTGGTTCGATATCGAGCGTTATCCTTCTGTCCGTCAAGCGTGATGCAACATCCTTCAGCCTCAGTGCCACGACGTCTAGAATTGATCGGCGAGACAGCTTGTTAAAAACAAGTATTGAGTCAAGGCGATTGAGAAGTTCAGGGGGAAAGTATTCCGTCGTGCGTTCCATGACAAGATTCTTGGCCTCCTCCGTGACGACACCATCTGGATCACAGGATGAACTGTGGGCTAATATATCGCTTCCGAGATTGCTTGTGAGACAAATGATGGTGTTCTGGGAATGGATTGAATGTACCATACTTCATTGACAAAGAACTACATACCTTGAAGTCTACTTTTCTGCCCTGACTGTCAGTAATGCTACCTTCGTCGAGTATTTGTAGAAGAATCATAGCCACATCCTTCGTGAAAAGCGGCTTTAAGCAGTTTGAACTACCAAAGCAGAGATGAAGTACCTTGTGCGCCTTCTCAAGCTCATCAAGCAAAATGACCGCTGTAGGCAAGCATTAGTGGAATGTAGGTACTACGACTGAATCAACTTACCATACGGTTTGCGTCGAACAGCTTCTGTCAACTGACCTGCAGGCAAGGGATGAGGCTAAATGGCATATGAGAGAACAACTAACCGCCTTCTTCAAAACCGACATAACCTGGAGCAGCTCCAATTAGTCTCGAGATCGTGTGTCGGTCGTGGTACTGTGAGTTTACGCGAACCAGTCATGTAGAACAGCAAAAGGAAAAATTTAAACCAACCTCGGACATGTTAATATTGATACTAGCAAATTTGCATGAGTTCAGTGTAATGTCGAAAGAATATTTTGAACAGGACTTACAGTCCTCTCTGCTCGTCATTGAAAAGAAATCCAGCGAGTGCCTTTGCTAATTCTGTCTAAGGGTTCATAAAATCAGACTTACGTAGCGGACGAGACCAAAAACTCAATTTACCTTGCCAACACCAGTAGGACCAAGGAATAGAAACGAAGCAACAGGTCTGTTCGGCGCCTGCAAACCAGCACGTGAGATGCGGACAGCATCGCTAATCGCACCAACAACATGGTTTTGGCCGACAACTCGTTCTTTGAGGGCATCCTCCATCTATCGAGAGTCATTGATAGTTCAGGTAGAAACTGGTAGTGAGACGAACATGAACAAGTTTGTCTCTTTCACCTTTCAGAAGGTTCTGAACGGGGATGCCTGTGGCCTTCGCAACGACACGAGCAATATCGTTGCTTGTAACGCGGTCATGCAGCATTGACAGAGGACTCTCTTCAGCGTCGTCCTTCATCTCGCTATCCTTTGGGAGCTGTCGTTCGAGCTCGGGGATTGTGCCAAAGCGCAACTGGGATGCTTTGTCATACTGGCCGTGACGCTGAGCAACTTCGAGTTCGTGCTTTGCGTCCTCCAGCCGCTTTTTGAGATCCTTGATCCGATCTAGTCGTGCCCGCTCTGGAGATAAATTTAGAAACTATTGCACCTGACTAACGGCGGGATAGATCGCACCATTTTGCCAGATAGCAGTGAGCTCCTGAGCACCCCCCTTCTTGATGTGCAACTCCTCCTCAACCTTGGCCCTGCGCTCGACGCTGAAAACATCGACTTCGTTCTTCAGGCTTTCAAGTTCAATTTGAAGGGTCATAATCTCGCGCTCAAGCGCTTCCAGTTCATCTGGTTTTGATTCTTGAGCAAGGCGGAGGGCTGAAGCAGCTTCATCGACAAGGTCGATTGCCTTGTCAGGCAGATACCTGTCTGATATGTAGCGCGCGCTGTAGACAGCAGCTAGTAAATATTTGCATAAGCACTAAAAACAAGGTGCAATATTAATCCTGACCTGTGACAAGAGCACTGTCCGCAATTTCGACGCCATGGTGTACCTCATAACGTGATTTAAGTCCTCTTAAAATCGAGATGGTAGATTCAACAGTTGGTTCATCGATCGAGACAGGCTGGAAACGGCGCTCAAGAGCTGCGTCTTTGCCGATTGTTTTCCTATATTCGTCCGCTAGTTGCGACTTGTTATAGAACTTATCTCGAAAGAAAGGTCCTACATACGTGTTGTAGCTCCAACGAGCTGAAGACCACGAGCTAGAGCAGGTTTAATCATCTGGCCGGCATCGATGCTTCCCTCCGCTTTTCCTAGGTTGAAAAGCGAATCTAAAACGATATTCAGCTTTGCTCGAGGACGGAACTGCAGGTTTACTCACGAACTTCGTCAATGAAGCAGATCACATTTCCTGCCTAATGGTTTGATGAAGTTAGATAGAAGGTTGCGACCGAACGGATTGGAAGGTAGCTCACTTCCTCCTCGATGTCGCGGATAAGAGCCTTGAATTTCTCCTCAAACTGTCCGCGAATCCCGGAACCGGCCATAATAGCTGCTAAGTCAATCGACAGGACACGCTTGTTCTCCAAAGACTAAACAGACTTTCCTTAGTAATTATCTGGACGCTGAAGCTGATGAACGTACCTCTGGTACTTCTTTGGCAACAATCCTGCTTGCGAGACCCTCCAAGATGGCAGTTTTCCCCACACCAGGGGGACCAATCAACTACAAAAATTATCTAGTCTTCGCCCGAATGTGACGGGGGTCGACTTACCACAGGATTAGACTTGGTACGTCGGGACAATACTTGGAAAGTTAGTATCGCTCCTTTAAACCGGTAAGGCAGGGCTCACTCTGTATGGTTCTGCGGATTTCTACAAGAAAGTCGATTCAAAAGGAGGCAAAGCTACAACGATGTACATGCACTTACCATCGTCACGTCCAATGGTAGGGTCTAACTTCCCATTCCTTGCCATTTCCGTCAGGTCGATACTCTGAGGCGAATGTGAGTGATAAGACGTGGTATGGCGACAGACTTACATATTCTTTCAGCGCGTCTCCTTTCTGGTGCTGCTGCATAAACCCAGGGAATCCACCAGCACCACCACCCCCTGCACCTCCTGGAGGCTGTGATGCGTAGCTACGCACGTAGTAACCCGATATTACTGGTATCTGCCTGCTACTGCTGTGTGGCTGAATGCGCCCAGCGAGAGCGAGAACTGCTGGACCATGACGTAGTCCAAACGAGATCCTTGAAAGTTTCGCGGATTTCGGGACTACTGAAATGAGTTGACGTAACATGCAACTGAACCACACTAGTACTGAGCAATCAACTTAGCTAGAGAATGTGTGTGGAAGAAAGAACTTCGCGAGGGAGGGGACAGAAGGTAACGGAAACAAACTATGAATCACCCCTGTTAACAATTTTTGGTATTATTACGTTTTCAGTTGTCTTGCCTTTTCCCGCTCGGGGCGAATCAATCATTTACGCTATATTAATAGCGAAAAGTGAAAGGAACCTTGATAAATGCTATCTATCTCACTTCAACTTTCCTACCCTCCCAATCTTCCAGCAGCCTGGCCTCAACGCGTTTGTCGAGATCTTTGACCAGAATGGAGGCTACGTTAATTAATCGTAGGATTTCATCTGGAGCCGTCGGAACACCCCCTGCTTTGTGTAGGACACATATCTCGCGCTGAGCATTCATCGCTATGCTCATCAGACCTGCACTCAGCCTCTGTTCAAGCAAAGATGGGTCCACTACGGGTCGCGTCAATGCATCCGGGAAGAATGCGAACGTCACACAGAACGGGGTGTGATGTATTGCAAGCGAGATGGGTGCGCGTTCGGATGGTGAGTGCTGTTGCAAAAAAAGTCAACAATATAAGCAGTAAAGTCGTCTCAATACACACGACGATAACTTCATCTCCAATGACTTCCACTTCCGGCTTTCTGAAGTGTTTAAAAGCTACGATGCCAGCGAGACACGAACAGTCGAGTATGTTACCAGCATCGGCGAGGACATGAACCGTCAATCGTAACTGCCAGACCTGAAATTTTCGTCGTTGACCCACTCAGCGTCATCTTACTGGCTAGACAAAGACCTGACCTACTCGTTGACCTGCCAATATGCACAAGGATTCCTTGTCAATAGCATCACTTCTTCGGAGGACCTTGTCCAACATGCGGGTAAGGGTGACCTCTTCTTCTGAAGGCCTGATGTAAATTTTGATCATGGCAAAAATAAAATATACGTAGATGGCACGCACCTACCGACCAGGTTCATAGTCTGGAGACGCCATAGGAGAGATTTCAGAATGTATTGTAATGATGCCTTCGAAGGGTCTTTCTGGCAGCGGTTTGACCATTTTGGCGTCTAATTGTGCAATTACACTGGACCTGTCTTGTACTTGATAACACGCACGAATCCTCATGAGTGCTCACCGTGTTTTGCCCATAGTGCATTCTACCCAACCCAGTTCAGGGCCAAAGGTGAAGGTTGGCGTTCGGAGGTCAAGCATATCGCGACCGTCTAGTCGCAGAGACTGCTTCAGAGCATCGTAGAGAAACTTTTTCTCTGGAATTGATGGCGAGGGTGGACGCATGGAAGGACGAGAATAATTGAAGTGTATATGTACAAGCTGTTGATTTGGCTTGTGACAGTCTAGGACAGATCTGACTGAGACTTAGATCAAACTTTGAAGAAAAAATCCTAAAGCGATCTTAAGCATCCTTTCGTCACTGTTCTTCACAGCGACCATGGTTCGGCTGATCACCCACAATTTACTCGCATGCCACGTCAAAGGATGCACTACAAATAATTTTCCACTTGTATTTCAGGATGTTCAAGTTGAACTACAAGAGGCAGAATTCAACCCTGAGTTCATCCGGAATATGCTGTCTCGATTGGAATGGACTGCGTTGGTGAATGCTGCGAAGCAGGTGCGTGCAAATGCATAGCAGGCCTGAGCGAGCGGCTCATATGCGTGACCTGTTGAGGTCGGAGACACATCGCTGCCTCCACAACAGCCAGACATGATGGACGACGAGCTACTTCAGAAGCTTCATCATGTTTTGATGGAGGTACACAGGTATCTTGATCACTTCTTCAAGTCTGTGCCAACTTCTTCCTAGATTCATGTTACTGATGGTGCGATGGTCTGTCAAAATTGTAACCACATCTACCCCATATCTAATGGGATCCCAAACATGGTGAGAAACGGCTTGTCTCGAGACTCTCGATTGCATAACTAAGATTATCTGCAGTTGCTGGCCGAGCACGAGATCGGCTAAAAATTTGTAGTTTACCCTGAGATTTTGCTGTTGGCCTTCTCACCCTCGGTGGCAAGGGGCACTATTGACCTCAAAAATGACCTTCGCGTGTTGGGCATGTTCCGTTAATCTTATCATGCACTCAATGACAGTGTTGTCGACCGACGACCATGGGTATTTAACGGGTCCCCGATAATATAAACGCTGCGACACAGTCTGCATCTCTCTCATGACAACTGTATCGCCAGACCTCGAGGACTCTGTGTAATACAGTGATGTATCATTCCAGCCCGCCCTTTCTTCGCGACCATAGGCGAAGAGGATTGCCTCAGCACTGATCATCATTCCGAACTGACGTAGCGCTGTTATTGAGGGCAACGTCAGGAAGCGGAAGGTAGTGTGCCGCTCAACTCATGTTCTACAGTTTCATACTGATTTCGTAAAAGTGCATAGTCTGCTCGGTCAAGGGCACCCTCCATCGTTTGACTAAGCTCAATTTTCATAACATGAGCAGCGGTCGATATACTACCGAGGTGGCCGGTCGGTGTTTAATTGCACACGAGCACCGAGCAGCTATGGCTGTCGATGGGAACATACCCATTGTTTCAGCAGCTTAGATGCTACTTATTGTGTCCGTCACAGAGAACCAAGTATCTGTGTAGGAGACCGTGATCAGTGCGATCTAAGAACATCTTGTCTTGAAGCAGATGAAAACTATCCTTAGTACCAGTCAAGTAACACATGTGTTGGAAAGGGACAACTGTTGTCTTGTGCCCCTTCAAGAGTTCAACATTCAACGTTCAATACTATTAGTAGGAAGTCAAATTGATCTATGATACTAAGTAGCATTTCGTGAACACCAGTTTAAACTTGATTGCCTCGCGAGTTATATATTACACACGCATCTATCGCACGCGAGTCTCCTTGGATAACCAAGCTTTGCTGCCAGTCATCGCGACTCGTCGTTTGAGTCTGCCTTTAAAGTTCGACGCTTCTTAACATTAGCATGGAGCCCTTTGATCCAACTACACATCCGCACAGACGCTGTAAGTCTACTCATATTGATCGCCGTAAGATGACCTCGACGAGACAAATAACCATGATGCGGTCACAGATAATCCATTGACTAACACGCACGTTCTCGTCTCACCTCATCGCACCAAGCGTCCTTGGCTAGGTCAGACTGAACCCGCCGAGCCGTCAAATCTCCCCCAGTACGATCCTGCATGTTACTTGTGCCCTGGGAACACTCGGGCGGGTGGTAAGGTGAACGAAACGTACACTTCCACCATAGTATTCGAGAATGATTACGCTGCCGTTCTCCCACCCCCTGGACCTGTTACACCTCCGGCTCCACATCCACTCCTAACTGCCGAACCAATTCAGGGCGGATGCGATGTTGTATGTTTTCATCCCCGGCACGACCTCAGTCTACCGACCTTATCTCTGTCGGATGTGGAGAATATCGTGGATGAGTGGACTCGTGTTTACATGAGGAGGGGGACTGAGCCTGGCATTAAATATGTGCAGATCTTTGAAGTATTTAACTTTGACCAGATCATCGCACAAGTCCTCATTTCATAACAGAACAAGGGAGCAATGATGGGGTGTTCTAACCCGCATCCACATAGTCAAGTATGGTCCCTTTCCACTGTGCCCACCCTCCCCGCGAAGGAGCTTGCTTCTCTGCGCAACTATGCCTCTACCACTGACGTACGCTCTGGCGTTCCAACTGGGCCTGACGGACAGGCGTGCCTATTGTGCGAGTATGTGCATTACGAGCTGTCTGTTCCAGAAGACGAAGGACGCCTAGTCATCACAAATGAGCATTTCGTTGCGCTTGTGCCGTGGTGGGCGTATTGGCCCTTCGAAATCATGGGTGTGTTACAGGTTGCTTGCTAGTGGCAAATACCAGTTCTGACCCAATATCCCAGTGCTCCCTCACAAACGGCACATTTCGTCCTTTGTGCATTTTACAGTTGATGAGAAGCACGCATTTGCAGACATCATGTCGCGCGTGACGAAGCGCTACGACAACATATTCTCCTGTTCGTTTGCATATGCGATGGGCGTTCATCAACGACCCCTTCCCCCACGTCGAGATGACTATGGGATGTATGTACAAGATGCAGATGACATTGCACATCTGCATGTGCACTTTGAGCCTCCACTCCTACGGAGTGCCAGCGTGCGCAAATTTTTGGCAGGGTGAGTTCCACCGCAAATTATTGGTTTTTTGACGTAAGCTAATATAATTGATAGCTTTGAAGTCATGGCAGAACCGCAGAGAGACCTTACTGCAGAGCAAGCTGCCAAGAGACTCAGAAACTGTTCTGAAGTTCACTACCTCCAGGCATGAAGGTGAATTCCTTTTCCAGTTACTTTCATATCGGATTTCATTTTGCTCCCTTTACCGTTTTTGTTTACTTGTGGAGCTGGACAAACAAAAGGCCTTGAATGGCAAGGGCACTCCCTGCCTGAACCCCACCTGCACTGAAATGACGAGCAAACTGTTCTGCTCCAGCTTGATGTTGTTCAAGGCATCACTATAAAGGAAAAAAAAGTATTGTAGATGTTGAGCAGGTTTCGAACCTGCAACATATTTCTGTTCTGTCATGCTTACCACTTGGTTAAGACAGGTGAAGATAGACGTCTACGAGTCGAAGAATATCATACATTGACAGTAGAATCACATAGGAATATAATGAAATACAAAGACTGATTTGTGTTTAATTCGATGAACGTAAAACATGCCAGGAACAAGCGAGTCGGGCTGGCGCCGGCACCGTTGCAATATGATTTACGGACTCGGGCAGCCGGGCTCCACAAGACGCATGACTCGACCAAAATCGGTGCATACGATTTTGGAGACGGTGCTTGTATTCACAATGATTTTTCGCCCTTTTTGTGGAGTTGAGAGTCAAGGATCTACAACTGGAAGTGCGGTAGGACTAGTTGGTGTGTGGACTGACGGAAAAGCCCAGGTAACCCTGGAATTAAGGGCGGCACGGTGGCGTAGATGTTTGTAAGGTTTGGGAGTGAGGCAAACTTTCTCGTGATCGCGGTGCTTAACTGGTACGCCTGCCTAATGTCGTCGACAAAACTAAATCCTAACATGGAAACAGTCAAAGTATGGGGAAGATTGTGATCCATTCTGCTTTGTGTAGTATGTGATGTCGGGTCGAGTTTTTCATATCGTCCCGAGGACAAATATCTATAAGATTACCTGATGGCCCTGCCAGGGGTATTGTATACTCATGCTATCCGTTCGACATATCTCCCCTTGCCACTCCTACGCGATGTCATCAGTTCCGAGAAGTCTAGAGGAGAAATATGAGTTGTAGCATACCGTGCTTCGCTCTCAACCTCTACCAATTTCTGTGCATACATCTCTGCGGCACGTCGGTTGATGTCAGTTGTCTCTTGTGTGTCAGGGAAACCAATGTCCCAGTAGCCGGGTGGTGTCTTGGCACGATACCAATGGTGCCGATGTCGTGATATCTGTTTCTTGTGGTGCTCAATGTCGTCGCGGTTTTCTTTACAGTCTGAGAGGCTGTCGAATGATATCCGGCGTTTCTTAGTAGGTGTTGAAGAGGGTGAACGCCAAAGCGGTTGCTGGAGAGGCTTGGGCAGCGGTCCAACACCTTCGTAGTACTATTTAACATGCATGGAGATTTAGTAACAACGATTTTTCTCAAATGAGACACGCACACTACGACAACATTCACAATCGTCAGCAAGCATCTTTTTTCGCCCCTCGCGGCTCTTGACCACCTCATCATACTGGAAGTCTACGCCGTGATTGCGTTCTTTGCATATAGCGAAGCGTGAATTGATAGTGGTCGTGTCACTGTGTTGTTTTGAATCAGGCAGTCAAAAAAAAAACATGGTCTGGCAGAGACTTACGTAGTTTGGGCATATCGCCCGCGTCTCTTGGGCGGATCCCGACGCGAGGTGGTACTCTGTAACATAGATGTGCCTGCATTAAGATCGGTGAAGGTTGCCAAAGTATGTGGATCGACAGGAACACACCAGCTCGTAGATCTTCGTTGCGGACGTCTTTACCAATAGAGTGTTCGTGTATCGGGAACGGGGGTTTGAATGGAGTGGCAGGCTGCATCTCAACTTTCGTTGAAACAGTCGTCTCTCGACGTGAAGCGTGGAGAGTTGGTGGTACTTCCTGCTGTTTACCAGGAGCTAATGCAACATCAGCTGAGTATGAAGACGCGTGAAAGCCTGCATACGTACGCGTCTTGCACGTCTGTTTCTCCTCCTCGTCAAACGCACTCAAGTCCGGACCTATTTCTTCAAATTTACGTCGTTTTTCGATGCTAGAAACTCTCCGATAGACATCATAGTTGCTATCCTTCAGTAATGGATGCATCTCCTTGCCATCGGAACTCTCGCAAAGCCACTGCTTGATAGTTCGCCACTTTTTGTAGTCGACCTTGTACCTCTTGGCGGCGCGCTCTTTAGTGGCAAGTAAAGCATCATACCGGTGTTGGAGATGTGAAAGTTCGGCCTGTAGAGATGATATCTTCAACAACAACGTGGTCGTGTCATGAGTGTTTGATGCAGACATTTTAAAGGTTTGATGCATGTAACGTGGGGCTGTAGCAGCGAGCACAATTAAATAAACGATTGTATTGCCTAATCGAGTGTGTGGCCTTTACAGTAGTAATATTGGGCCTGGCCCTGGGCACGCTGGGCTTATTCGTGCGGGTACAGCCCTGAGCCAATTGTCGATTCTCACTGGGACTTAGCCTTCGGATCGATATCGTCCCTGGCTTGCTGACACGGACCTATCATCTCATCATGCACCGGCCGGATGAACAACCAGTGGAGTGCACGAGTCATGAAAAAACTGTAGTCATTGAACGGTGAGCTCCGCCGATGCCAAGCTCCGGTTCAACGCATCTTGACCCAACGGATTGATAGCCCCACAGCCCGTGTCGCATTACCACCTCCTGCGGTGGATGGTGACTCTGATAGGGAAGCCGAGGCAGATGGATTGCAAGCAAATGATGGTGATTTGTTGGAAGACTTTCCGGACGAAACTGACGTGCGTACTTACGCAGTCTTTCATTGTGTACCTAATCGAGGCATGCACGACTAGGAATTAGAACTTGTGCACTCGCGGTTGAGCTCTTTGGCTAATCTTCGACTCGATCGGTTCGCAAGGCATCTGAGGAAACTATGTCTCAGACAAAACGATATATCGCATCTAGATTCAGAGGTCTTTAAGCTGCTCACGCAGCTTGAAGAGCTTGACCTGTACGATAATAAACTCAAAACTGTGGGAGATGCATTGGATAATATGTTGGCTCTAACGTGAGTAACGTTTCTCTCACTCCAAGTCTCTGATGCATTCTCAAGTCGCGTAGCATTCTGGACCTTTCATTCAACGTTCTACGACAAGTACCGGAGGCACTGTTGCATCTACGTTCCTTGAATACCGTGTATTTCGTCCAAAACAAGATCTCCAAAATCACTGGTTTAGAATCTGTGGGGGCGACATTAAGAAGTCTTGAACTTGGGGGAAATAGAATACGGGTAATTTGCGCCGATCAGCCGATCATTCGCAGGGGTAGCTCACGCTGGTACTCCAGCATATCGAAGGGTTGGATGTGTTGGTCAACCTGGAGGAATTGTGGCTAGGAAAGAACAAGCTCATGAAACTAGAGGTGCAGTACAGTGCCTCGCATTATCATGGTTTGAGGCTCAAAGTCATACGATACAACAGAATCTGAGTACACTGAGCAGACTGAAAATATTGTCTCTTCAGTCTAACAGGATCACAAAGATCGAGGGTCTGGATCAATTAGCTGATTTGGAAGAGCTCTACCTGAGCCACAATGGAGTCGAGTGTTTGGAAGGTCTCGAGAACAACGTAGATATTCAGTCAATTGTTCCCGCCGTCATTCTTAAGCTCTCTTGCGCAGACAAAGCTAAGAACGCTTGACGTTGGCGCGAACTTTGTTCCAGCGATCGAAAATATCTCGCATCTGGTATCACTAGAGGAGCTCTGGGTACGTGTTTCTTGACTGTGACGGAACACAAATCTCATTTTATGGCCAGCTTAATAACAATAAGATTGCTGATCTGCGAGCCCTCGAGCCGCAGCTCAAGAATATGGCATCCCTTGAAACGATTTACCTGGAAGGCAATCCTTGTCAGCAGGCCGAAGGTACAGGTTACAGACGGAAGATAATGCTTGCGCTTCCTCATGTTAAGCAAATTGATGCCACGTTAGTAATATTCGCTTTTGATTTATTTCTAGAGTATTTGGCTGACCTACTCTGTAGTTTTGCGAGGTCTTTATGACTCGCTCGTCTTCAAGAATTTTTCTACAATGGGGCGTACTGATTTCGATTGGCACAATAGCACGCTTACTCTTTACATTATCGCTAACGCGGACGGACGACGTTTTAATCAGCCTATCGCACACGCACAACATGCACGATTTGTTATCTGAAGTTAGCATTGTATGTCCAGAAGATGAACCTACTTTTATGTGTTATTATTTATCGCCTCAATTTCTGCGGTTATCATCATTCGGTGCTCAAGCTTTCACATAATGAGCACGTCAACACCAAATAAAGTCACTCGTTTTCTCGGAATAAACTGCGCTGCTATTCTTTGTCCCATTCGAAGCAGTCATATTTGCCATATTCTATAGATCAGGCCTAGGTCCTGTTATGTACACGTCCTGCATCCACTATGAGCAAGGCAGGTTCGCATGTAAATATGCATTTGCAGTCCAATACTACTCCCTTCAGGCCTAGCTAACTGGAAGTCCACGACCAGCCCCTGTCGCTATTACATGACATTTTCCTCGAATCTCGGCTACCTTTATTTCATGCGAAAGTGCGGTGCACCACTAGATTACCGTTGAATGAATACTCTCCGCGCAAGGCCACACGCGGCAGAGCCCGCTACGGTCGCTTCGATTCAATTTCAATACCGAGGCGCTACAAATACATAAGGTCGTATCAAAACATAATAAGGTAATGCGCAGGCTGTTACAAATATATCGAGTTAGCATCGAACGGCTCCCTTTTTTTCAGTCAGACGAGACACGATTCATCGGCACAACTCGAAGTACATTGCGAGGCTGAAACACGAATCAGTCCATTTTCTCTTTTCCTTTCCCTCCCTTTGCATGCTTCGACTTCTTCGCGGGGCTGGTAGCGACATCGAACGTAGAGAAGCTTGCGACGGCCGAATTGTCTTTCGACATGTCTGTCGAAGTCGGGGAGAGAATCGGGATAAACCGTTCTTCGACAAGCTCGTCGGACGGATCAAGTATCTTGATCGCTTGTACTCCCAGTTGGAATGTCTAGTGTGGGTTTAGTAGACGTGGTGTTCGATTTTTCGAGGTGCGTACGCTTGTCGGTAACCCATTCTGCACGATGTTATATACGTGTGCGTCGCAGACCGCGAGAACAAGCGTCCCCGGTCTTAATTTCGCGTACGTCTCGTGCATGGGTACTAATTTGCAGTTGTTCTCTGGGGTGTCGAAGATGTTTAGCTGTTTAAGCTTATTCTGACGCAGTTCGAAGTACGATCCGCGGTAGTCGGGGAGGATTCTCGGATCGTAGAGAGCTCCCTGAAAGACTTGTCAATGGTTGGTGAGCATTTCACGAACGCGAGCCAATCACGACCAAGCTCAACGTTGCACCCTTTTAAATAGACGGAGCGAAACGTCTGTCGAGAATTATACCAACCGTCGACAGTAGGAACGCGCGCCGGACCAGAACTCGACTCCACAGCCACGCCTTCGTGATTGAAAATAGAACGCGGCACATTGGAACTGTGCAGAAAAGACAAGGACACAGTGGAGTCAGGACTCGCACCATTAACACGAATAACAGCAGGAACATCAGCAAAAGATCCGAGGACTTCGTGATAAATAGAAGACATAGTAGTCGACGACTAAGGAAGATCGACATACGCAGAGACTTAGAAATAATGTCACATGACCATGCGAACAAAACGCCTTTTTAGGACTGGAACGCATTTTACTGCGAGAATTGAACGATGAGGTTTTTTGGAGCATGACAACACCAAAACCCACTACTGCCGTAGCGGGAATTTGATATTTAATATAGACGGGTGTAAAGGGGGTATCCGTATGTTCTCCGTTAGACTTGTATGGCCACAATCACATCCACCGTTATCTATCGTCGGGCCTGCGATCATCAGACGGAATCTGAAGCTTTTTACTACTATGCCTGCCGCCAAAGTCATCAGTGAAGAGCCTCTGGATAATAACGACGCGAAGTGAGAACGTCGTTCGTGCAGTCAACTAGTACTAATATCTAATTCATGCGTAGATGGATCCGTCTCAAGAATATCCACTACACTGATCAAGACGGAAAACACGTGTGTTTGTTATTCTCAGGGGCGTGATGATCTCGCTCATTCATCGGTAAAGAGACTTTGGGAATCTGCCGAACGCACAACTCGCAAGGACTCTGGAATAGATGGTGAATAAGATTTGCGCTTCCTCGTTATATTACCACACAAACACTCATCCTTTACAGCCGTTGCTGTCCTTGCTGTCCTTCGTTCCAAGACCAATGCTTTCCCCCTCTCGACGGTCATTATAGAGCAATACCGTCCTCCTCTCGACAACATCGTCATTGGCATGCTACACTTCCCTCCTGTTATCAATCTATTCGCTGATTATTTTGTTCTGTTTCTATCGTAGAACTCCCTGCTGGTCTCGTTGATGCAGGCGAAACGGCGGAGGCAGCAGCCATTCGAGAATTGAAGGAGGAGACAGGATATGAGGCTGATATGACCACCGAACCCGAGTCCTCACCAATCGTTGCTAGTGACCCAGGTTTGTATATTTTCTCAAATACAATTGGTGTACATTTAAGACATTTGTATTTTGTAGGAATGACCAATGCCAACATGAAACTCGTGGTTGTAAGTGTCCTCCTAGAAGATAAACTCGAAACACCTACCCCACATCTTGATGATGGTGAACATATTATCACCCGCGTCGTAGAGCTAGACCAACTCGATAGTGAGCTTAAAGGTGCGTCTCGCCCATCGAAGGAACTTGTTTCTAATCTTGAGATTTTCAAGCATACGACAAAAAGGTGACACTATTAAGCAGGAAAAGTACAAACCTTTTGCTGACCCGACACCCAGGGCTTTGTAGTAGATGCTAGGCTTTCCCACTTCGCCGTTGGTTATGCAATGGCGAAAAGGATCAGTAGTGGGGCATTCCCCTGAGAATTCTAAAGCAGGCCCTGACGTATGTGGTCTCCTAAGATGATGGACTTGAATGAAGAGACAAGTAGATTATCGCATGTCCAACATTCAGACTAGCGACATCAAAGCGACGTGTAAGATTGTACAACACTGGAGTACTAGTGATACGCTTTTTTTGCACGTTCAATGTGTGCCCTCAACTTCTGCTGCTTCTCCCTCAAGGACGCCTTCTTCTTTCCCCGCACCGCACCGCTGCTCAATATCATCATGATCGGCTTATTCCTTGCTTTCTCGCGATTCGTGGAGCTGCTTGGAGACTCTTTATTTTTCTTACCCTTCAGCGAGCCGTACTTTTCCCGTCCTTCCCGGCCCTTTTCAATGCTCGCTATGCGTTCCGCGTAGTCAGCTTTAGCCTTTTTACGCGGACCGAGGATATCGTTCTCAGAAATGAATGTGCCATCAGATGGCCCAGCTTGCATGGCCTTCTTGTTAGCTTCAAGGGTCGCCAGCTTCCGTTTCGCCTTGGAACCACCACCTGATTCAATAGCTTTTGTAGCAGCCTGTATGCGCAGGTCATTCAGTAGTGCGAAGTCTGCGGGCGTAAGGATCTGCAATACATGTCAGAGTGTCGCACGAGGGGTAGAAGGAATAGTAGTTCACTTTAGTGGTTGCCAGGGTTGAGATTCGATTGGGGTTTGGATCGGTCTCCGGTTCTGTCTCCCCAGGTGGTTTGGGGGCTGGCTCCCGCTCGTCTTCACTATCACTGACTTCTACGTTGTCGTCACCTTCTGAGTCGACATTTATCCATCCTTCAGACTCGGATTCCGAATCTGAATCGGTTTCGACATCCCAGCCTTCCCAAGCGGCTGCATCATCGTTCTTGCCGTCGTTATCGACATCGCCCATCTCCTCTTCGCGAAGTTTTTGCAGGTGGTCTTCCAGAAGCTGTCGAGTAGTTCAGGTATATTTTTGAATGTAAAAAACGTCCGGATTACCATTAATCCTTCGATATCAACTGCAGCATCCGCACTGTGTCCAAACGGCAGTGGTTGGCCACCTTTGCTCATACCTATACTGGCATCTTTTCCCTGCAAAGACACTCAGTGTTGGCAATGGTGAATTGAAAAGGGAGTTGCTTACTCTCTCCCGGCGTTTGAGCATACCAGGGTTTACCTCGCGGTACAACTGCAACAATCCTCTTGCAGCAGCTGTAACCGCCTTGTCTCGACTTCTCCTGTACTCTACAAGATCACCCAACAGATCTTCCTCCATTGCCCATGGTTGTCTTCTACAAACCTCCCTAATTGAGTTTATGCCTGCAGCAATTACCTCGCTTCCCACTCCAGGGTGCACAAATTCGGCTGCAAGCTTCTGCACGACCGGAGTCAAGGCATCTGGCGGCGTGAGATCATGAACAGACTGCGCCAGCGCAACAAGGATTGACGGGACGCGAAGTTGGTGGTAGGCGAGGTATTTGACAATGTAGGTATAGAAGCTCAGGACGCAGAGTTTATGAGCGCCCATCACCCGCGAGAGGAGCTGCATGATGATAATTTTATGTTCAAGAGAAAAACGTTTGTCGTAGCGACTTAGGTTGTCATACAACTTCTCGGCAAACGTCTGTGGGTCATTGAGAAGTTGGAGTGCCGGGAAATTCGGTGTCGTGGGGGCATGTTTGTTATACTTTTTCTGTATGCGAGTTAGCAATGAAACGGAGCCAAAAAAATATTCCAGGATAAGGGGGTACCTTCTTTGCAGCATTGAGCTGTTTCTGAAGCTTTTTATCGTCGCCCCGTCTCTTTTTGTTGACTTCGCGACGATGGTGAAGAGCTCTGACATCGGGACCCTGAAACAAGCATGAGTGGTATTCTGGTAAGGTAGATGTCACCTACTCCATCTTCCTCATCGTCACTGTCTTCCTTTTCGTCGTCACTTCCTAGAAAGAAGTGAATGGAAGCACTCTGTACCTTCATCACAGGATGAAAGCATCCAAGCGCAACAATAGACACAGGCTTGGCGTCAGTCCTATTTGAGGGATGGAAGTCATGTATATCCAGCTGCATCAGTCACGGGTTGCGTACCATATTCTTTTTTTCCACAACTCCTTTGTCAATATCACCGCCCACATGGCCTCCTCCCCATTATTGGCGCTTTTATCACTCGTGGGACCTGCGGATCTGAGCTTTCCCTTATCCCCAACAACTTCGGCATCCATTCCCCGTTCGACCATCGTGAAAAGCATGGCTTGCACAGCACGGTTCAGTTTGTGATTTTTGGTTCGGAGGTTGGCAGTACGGATATCGGAGAGAATGGTTTTGCGGATAAAGGCTCGCAAGTTGGAGGAGGTTGTACGAGGGAGGAGGGGAAAAAGGGACTTGAGGAGCCTACTCAAAAGTTTATTTAGAGGACATGATACATCAAGACGCTTACTCGATGGATGTAATGACATCCTTATTGCGCAACATAACAAGATTTTGAACGAGAGTTTTCCTGGTATCGGGCATGAGGGTACCATAGTTTTCGAGGAGAAGGGTAGACAGATGGGATGGAAAGTCTTTGGTTTCCTTTGGATAACATTGTGCGACCTGAAATCGCAGCGTTGTCAGTGAAGCAGGTAAATTGTATTAGATCGTCAAAGACGCACTTGAGATATAAATGAGACTAGTTCACGAAAATGCTGAGCCTGTTCATCAGGATTTATCTGAAATATCTGTCTGATACTATCGTAATGGTTCCATTGCTGTAGGAACTCTTCCTTGTACGCTGCTGGGTCACGTTTGATGAGGTTTTGCAACTGAGGGAGATTTGAGGTGAGTAGGACGCCACGACCACCCATTATAATAGACAGTTAGATCCACTGCAAGTGAACAACAGCGACAATAGACAATTTCCAAGGAGGGCTCGTAACAGGAGCTTAACTTATTTGCAGCTTACATCATCCCAACCCTTGTGATCAATCCAACGGTTATAGTACAACACCGGTAAGTAATCCAAGCGAAAAAGTAGACTACGATGCCCCGTTGAAACTAAAAGCATCACGCAAATCGGAAATCCGCGCTTGGGTTTTGGAGCTGTATTGATTCGTCACTCTGATGCCAGCGAAAGTCGCACTGTCACTCAACCTCACCTCGAAGCTGTGGTTGTTGTGGCATCCGAGTAGGCAGTCCAGAAAGACTTGCCAAAAATCGCCGCTTTCTCTCGCGATTTTGGTTCGTCCGAGTTTGTGATGTACTCTTCGAATGATGCGCGATCTATAGAGGAAGTTTATTCATCTATCGTTCGAGCCTCGCTCAATTCAAATGCCTACCTTCTATATCCATGAGCGAAAGGAAATGAATCGTTTCGGTGGCGAGAACATCATTTCCATGAAGGACGTGTTCTTTTGCAAGCTTTGAATGTAAATCTGCCAGCGACTTTGTTTCCATAGAAGCGCCCTTACCTTTTCCCTTGCCGCAAGCATTGCCGTGAGACGCGCCTGATTGTGGTCCTGCGGCTCAGCCGTAGTTGTGGGCCCTGTATCCGCAGCGTCTTTAATCGGTTCGAAGTCGGACACAGGTTCAGCTTCGTCGTCGTCTTTATACAATGGCACATAGGTCGATGTGCTGGGACCAGCCTTCATCTTCCCTTTGGCTTTCGCGGGAGCCTTGGACGAAACAACATTTTTCGCAGCTGAACGTGATGGTCCAACGCTGGGGCCATTATCCCTAAATGTTAGTTCGACGGGGAGGTTGCCGCTGAGGCACGCATCTGCTTGCGGACCAAGCTTTGTATTAATTCGTAATATCAGGTCACTGACAAAACGAAGACTGGGCCTTCATTACCTTCAAGTAATCATTGGTCCAGCCAGACGCAGAGGCCTCTCGTGCGATCGCAAAAATATCAGCGCCTAGCATCTCACTTATGATACGGTCTCCATCCACTCCCTTGCCCGCCCCAAACAATGACAATTGGTCGTGCCCACTCTCACGAACCTTCGCCCGGTTCCGACCCGCATATACGTCTTTGAAATGACCGAGGGCGATCCTATCCATGGAGGCTGCCATCTCTCCGAATAGTCGTATTGCCTGCTGCGCCTCCAAGGTGTACAGCTGGCGAAAAACTGTTCCACCTCTCGAACAGTTGTCACAACCTTTCGGGCAAAGGTGGGAATCAAAGCGCTCGTTGAAATGCGCGAGGATTAATGACCGTCGGCAGTCAGCCTCGTTGCGGCAGTACTGGGCCACGGCTGAGAGGTCTTCCAGTTGTCGCTTTTTCTCCTCTGGAGTTCGAGCTGGTCCTTTGTCGTTGCGGTCGCTGTTAATCAACTGATGTCGTGACACGGCGTCCCTGTGTGCATAGTCTGGAAGAGTATAATACATCAGGCAGTGTAAGATAATCGCCATCGAAGTCGCTTACAAAGAATGCAGTCTGCCGGATCGCCGTCGCGTCCAGCGCGTCCAGTTTCCTGGTAATACCTGAGGCCGTAAGTAACTTCTCAATAAAGCTTACTTGTAGATCATGACATACCCATCCATCGACTTCGGTAACGTTGAGTGAATTACGAAGCGCACTAGTCGACGCAGTCAGACAAAGGCTGAGATGAACAAACAAAACTTTACCATCCGGTTTGTCGATTCCCATCCCAAACGCGATCTAAGGCAACGTTAGAACTCAATGAGGCCACACTCTGAGTGCCATACCGTTGCTACAATTATCTTGCAGTTGCCACTTTGCCATTCTTCTTGAGTGGTGCTGCGCTCTTGTGAGTCCATGCCGGCATGGTAGTGTTTGGCGGACAGGCCATAGTCATTTCGCAGTTGCTCAGCGAGTTCTTCGCATTCCAACTTGGAGAAGCCGTACACAATGCCGGTATGGGTGGCATGCTGTGACTTGATGAAACCAGCGATGGCTTGAACCACCTTCTTTTTCGTGGACGGTTTAGGTTGTACTGCATAATAGAGGTTGGGGCGGTTGAAAGACTGCATCAGGCATAAGGGGTCACGTAAACCTAAACGAGTACGAATGTCCTGGATCGCGGTCTTGTTCGCGGTTGCGGTGAGTGCCATGATGGGCACATCACGGTACCGTTCACGCAGCATATGGAGCTCTGCATACTAAGGATACAAACAGGAACTTGTCAATGCACTCAGACCAGGTGGTGCACACTTACGGCATCGCGAAAATCCCGCCCCCAGCTCTGAATGACATGCGCCTCATCAATGACAAAGCGCGCGATTTGTTTGTCTTCATATAGTTGTGCTAAAATGTCTTGCATAGCGTTGCTCTCGCGTAACTTTTCAGGAGTGATATAACAAATATCCGGTTTTTGGTTGCTGCGGAGGCGGCGCATAACATCCCGCGAGTCGTCTGCGGTCCTTAGGGAAGACATGCAGTCAACATTAACATGCTTCTCTCGCAAGGATGCCACTTGATCGGCGATGAGCGCAACGAGTGGAGATATGACAAACGTTACCCCCTGGGTCCTACCAGTTTTACAGACTGCGGGAAGTTGATAACAAAGACTTTTCCCACCACCGGTGGGCATTAAGACGAAGACGTCCTTGCCGTCCAGCGTGGCGTTGATAGCTTCAAGTTGGTTTTGCCTGAAGGAAGTCAGCCGAAACACACTCTTCAAGACCGAAACTGCCTCGGCATAGTAAGGGGTCGATGTGTTATCAAGACGACCGGTAGGCACAGAGGGTGTGCATGGTGCATCCGCAGAATCGAGCGTCGGAGTAGTCGAGGTTAAGGTATCTAGTTGCAATGTTGAGGGCTCGTCAAGGCCCTCCCAAAGGTCATCGCTGTCAGGCACAATCAAGGTCTCCGCTGATATGTCAGTATCTTCTGGCTCAAGCGGGCCATCGACATCGACATCTTCTGGTTCGGGGACGCTTCCCAAATCAGTAGGCGCAGATGACGCAAGAATAGATGTGGATGGAGCTGAAGCTGGTTCGCTGACGGGGTTGAAGCGAGCCAGGCGTTGTTGGATAGCTTCGATGCGACCTTCAATGTGAGCCCTACGTAGAGTAAGCAAGGAAGTTCACACAATACTACTGCACTCACAATAAAAATGAAATTTCGAAAATGTCCAACGGGTTGTTTGCATGTTCTGATATTGCTTTGAGGAAATAGTCGCGAACTTGGCGGTTTCGGCCAAGTATCAGTTCCAAAAACCCTCGCGATCGCTGTAAAATATATATCAGAGTCACGAGGATGTGACATAAGAGACAACAAACGGAGTCCAGGTCCGAATTCTTGACGAGCTGAGTGCCCGCATCAGATTGTGCAGTTTCTGAAGAGGCCGGTGGTACGGCAAACAGATCAAGACGAGATGGTGCATTTGAAGCAGGGTTTGGGTTCGATGCTTCGACATCGCTTGGGATTTCAGGTGTCCATTGTCGAGGAACGGCGCGAGATATTCCCTTTGACGACAAAGGAGGGGTATTGAAAATATTTTCTTTGTTAACGCGATTGCTTTCCTTGAGCCGCTTAGAAGCTGATTGTTGAGCTCCGTCAGGGATATCAAGGGATTGACGCTTTCTGGAGGGTACTGGGCCTTCCATGATCTCGATGGTGGGTTCACGACATAAATCGATTAGATCCCGGTGAGGCGAAGCGGACAATGGCGTTGGACGAGGGTTCATCGTCTTCCTTCCAAAATTTGGTGTTGCGAATGATGGAAGTGAAGAACTCGAGCCTGACGTTTGGCGAGCTGCGAGTTACTTAGATGAATAACTGCTGTCTTCGTCATGAAATATATGATTACCAGTGGGATTTGAGGCAGAGTGAGAAGCGCCCAAGGCTGGCTTAAACTTTGATGATGATGAAGTCTAACAACGAGATCAGAATGATGAACAGTAATAGCTCGCTCGAATTTGTAATGGCACACCTTTGGCAATACGCTACTCGAGATCATGTTTCCGTTGTGCTGAGAGTGAAAGGTTCTCCTGACGCTGTCTAGGTTATTCTGTGGCCCTGCCATCGTGATAACAGGGATGAGGAGATCAGAATGACCGGAGGAAATACTTGATGGCAGGCTAGCTAAGCTTATAAGCTGTCGGCGTGAGACGAGTGGCTGAAAAAGTCAGTGAGACTGGATTGATTCGGATAATCGATAGCGATACGAAAAATTGCCTCGAGGTCAAGTTGCAACGCGCGCGGGTCACGAATTCGAATAGTCTGGCAGTACCAAGAACGGCTCTTGCCAAGTCCCATTCATTAATGTAAAGTGTGATGTTCGGCTCATCCCGATCCCCGAAGCGCGTCAGTCACACGTGACCGCGGCGTGCATATTAGAGTCGCGTTCATCATCATCGACGACGACGACGACGACGACACCAGCAATCATGTCAGGGCAGTACTGGTTCCCGAATATGCCAATACCAGAGATTATGACAGCCCTATCAGAATGGGGTTTGAACGTCAGCAACGAGCAGCTAGTCAGACCCTCCTCTGACTTTGTCATTGGCGTGTACAACGCCTGCTTGGAGCAAGTCACGTCCATATCTCCAAACGTGCTTCACAAATCAACCCAACGTGCGCTGGCATCTCTCGACGATGCTAACCCCGTGCGTGTGTCTGTTATATGTGTGGCCATCTGTATCTGATTGTGCCTACTCAGGATCTCTACAACAACGCTATATTACACAATACCATGCTCTACCACCTGTATGATCTGCCCTCTCTTTTATATTTTTGTTGACATAAAAGCAAAACAGAACCCGCTTCGCGACTTCTGCACGCATCATGGACTTCAGCTCACGAGACCTGTCTGCACCAGAGCCAGAGCGTACACGCTTCATTCTCTCAGCATTTATCAACTTTGTCAAGTTCGCGGAGCAATGCACCACATTTATCAGCAACGTCCGAGAAAAGTCTGCACAGGTCATAGAAGAACGCGAACAAGTTACCCAGGAACTCTCAGAAGTTCAGCACAATCTCGCAGTGCTCAAGTGAGATCCTTCATCGCTCTCTAGCAATCTCCTTAGCTCATGACTCGTAGAGCACAACGTGCAAAGGACGAGCCAAAATGCGAACAGCTCAAGGAAGAGAATGCAGCCATGACCACCCAACTCCTTGCAGCAAAGGAGGTTCACACAGGACTCACCAAGGAGATTGAGAGTCTAAAGATTGAAAGGGCGCATCTCCAAGCTCGAAACGAAACTGTCAACTCAGAGTCTGCTCTTCTAATGGACAATAATTCCCGTACCCGATCGCGCATTGTGCAGTCTCCAGAGCGTATTAGGCGCAATATCATAACTATGGGTACCACAGCTATTGAAGACAAGAAGGCGGTTGCATTGCACGAAGCGAAGGCGCGAGATCTACAGGCAAAAATTTCGGCACTCGTGAATATCGAAAAGGTCACATTCCTCGTTGTGTTCACAGTGTGGTCGTGTCTAATTGTCCAGTCAGGATGTCCGTTCATGTGTTGAGCAGCTGCAGACGACAGAGAAGGAGGTACAGCTCCTCGAAGCATCACAAAAGGAGCTCGCGGAACTCAAAGATAGCCTTGAGTATAAGAAAGTCGAGCGCGGCGAGCTTCAGAAGAAGACCGAGGTAGGTCATGTCATATTCCCCGAATTACGCCTGTTAATGCGTGATCCTCAGCGAGTGCACAAGCAACTTGGAAACGCGCAGGAGAAGCTTGAGAGAGCGCAGAGACATGCCGAGGAGAAGCGACAGGCCAGTCAACAGACGGTTGAGCGCCTCCAGCGAGATTACGAGAAGATGGACGTTGAGCGGCGAGAGAATGACAAGCAGGTGGAGGAACTCCGGATGGAAGCGGGCGACATAGAAACAAAGGTAAGTCTCGAGTCCTGGTCTCCTCACTCTTGCGCCCTAAGAATCCTTCGCAGATGGCAGAGCATCTGAAGAAGAGTGAAGCAGAACTCAACGAGCTACTCACAGAGTATTGGAAGCTCCGTCACGAGACTGGTATTTTTTTTTATTCTGTGTTTACATTCATCACTCAATGATATCCAGAGGTATACATGGAAACACTCGCGAACAAACTAAACATGAATGTTTCTTCGGACTGAGGAGTGTGCCTACCAGGCATTAAAGCTTGAGGCCTCGCAATATGTAGGTCGACTTTAATTTATGGTATTTTGTCAATTACATGGTCAGTGGCAATATTAACGGAGCAGGACGAAATCATCGTTTCTTCCCTTTCTGTGTCATCTTTAGTAGGCAATTCTGGCAATACCATTTCTTCGTTGAACTGGGGATTGCACTAAGGCCGGTGCACGGCAG
Source organism: Suillus americanus (assembly GCA_016695465.1). Lineage (NCBI taxonomy): Eukaryota > Fungi > Basidiomycota > Agaricomycetes > Boletales > Suillaceae > Suillus > Suillus americanus. The sequence continues at coordinate 58,125 of MU177977.1, read as the reverse complement.
GTGGAACTGAGAATGAGTGTTAGTAATCGTAAGGGGAGTACCTGATCCGCTAACCCATTCCAACTTGCAAGTATCACCGTCACAAGCGATCATCTGGGATACAAGTTGTGTGAATTCCATCCAAGTAAAGTCAAACACGACGCTACGGACCGTCTCATATGACACCTGGTTACAATAACAATACCTCGGCTCGTTCGGATCTGCTTGAGCTTGAGCTGGAATCTTGAGCTTCACACTCCTCGTTGTGCGAGTGGCTGGTATTTTCAAAACTTCCTCAGGAAGTGGTGGCGGAGTCTCAGATTCAGGCTCCGATTTCTTGCGCGCCTTTCTACCCCTACCGGGTCTTGCAGACTCTGTAGATAGTTCTTCAGTAGATTCTTGAGGAAGGATAGCGGGAAGCTCCGGGGAAAGGGAGGGTGTAGGGCTACGTTCTATACGGGTCGGGCGTACCCAGCGCGGTACGACAAGGTCAGGAAGCAGTATCGGAGCGAGATGTGTCCCTGGACGAATTCCAAGAGAAATAGATGCCTCTTGCTCCTTGATAGTTTGGTCCAAAAGACGGATATGTCGGTCAACCTGTGCGACAGATTAGAGATATGAAATCAGAAGAAAGGAGGGAGTACCGTTTCGTAAGCAGTTTGTGCGATATTCACCTTCTCCTCTGAGGCACGGAGAGCCTCTTCGGACACCTGCGCAATCTGTTGCAGCAATATCCGAGTTGTTGTTCCTGAAGAAGGTAGCTCGATAGACGGTGACTCCAGACTTTGTGCGATAGAAGCAGCAGGTCTTGCAATATGTGTGTCATTCAGTGCTTCAGCGGGTGAGTCAATGCTGACTTGTTCGTCTTGAGGTGGCGCGCCTGTCGCCTGAGGTGAATCCGCCTGCTTGGCCTCTGGATCTGACGCAATTGGTATGGTCATATCGCTCTGCTTTACATCGACGATCATGCTCCGCGATGTAAGTTGTATACGCAGCGCGATATATTTCCGTACGTTATCCAATAGGTCTGCATGATAGGCTGAAAATACACAGCTCCAGCTTGATCATACACGGGGGGGACTTGGTTACACGTACCGTTGCTTTGGTCATCTAGTTCACGTATGAGCGTGTACTGGCGGTGAAGAGACAATGGAAGTTGCTCGAGTACTACGACATCCAGTTCAGTACATCGTTCTTTCAGAATAATCTTGATCAGCGTACTTTCATGATGTTCCTCTTTGAATGCATCCCAAATCTCGAGTTCCTTCTTCCGTTCTTCGGAGTCATGTTCTTCTCCAGCAGTATCAGCATCCGATGTCCGTTCTTCGTAGCACTCCTCCTCAGCAGCAACAGTTTGAGAACGTCTACGCTTGCGAGACATAATAGTGTTTCACAAACTCGCGGACCGCTGCGGACCTGTCGATTTATTACAACAACTGAGCACGTGACTAGTTGGAAATGACTAAGTTAGTCTCGTGTTGACCTCGTGTTCAACGTTCAACATGTGTATGTAACAGCCAGCACTGCTACTAGTTTCAACTTCAACTTGAAATTTCTAACTCCACTGCGTTTCCTGCGTGGGATTAGGGCATCATTATTCGCGCCGTATCTCAGCTTTATAGGCGAGAACCCATCGTAAGCTCGAGCGTAGTAAGTTACAGGCTGGTGAAGCAACCTCAGGTCACCTGAGAGTCTGAGACCTCCGAGTCCAGCTCGAGTCAATCGAGAAAAGTGACTTATATTTTCAACTTATTTTATAGATGGTCACAGAAGTTACTGAAATACATATCAAGCGCTACAATCTTTGCAGTGCGTCTGGAACAAGCTGGAAGTCAGTGGATCCCGCTGCAGACGGCATGTATGCACAGCATGTCGCCTGCCCACAGGAAAACACGCAGAAAACACCCCTATAACAGACGCATGTCATTGTACTCCCGTGTCCATACTCCCGTATCCTGTAGGAATTTCTCTTATGGGCCTATTTAACACCATCGTGAGCCCAACATTGGGAGTTCTTGAGATAGCTGGTGCTGCGTCTGGTGTTCCGTACGCCCAGGGGGCTGGGATGGCACTCCAGGCCATCAACACTGCTTGCAACCAAGTGGCCATCCACAAGGTGTGCTTCTCTCGCTTTAACACTTACTCTAGCTTAAGACACAACATTATCCCTGTCAGCGCAAGTCGGCCCAACTTGCTCACAGATGCACTTCGTTACTGAACTTGATTAGTGATCACGCAGTTGGACCTGCTAGTGATGAAATGCGGTCCTCCTTAGAAGATGCTGAGTTGTGCGTAGTTTGACTCCTTAATCTCCCCGTTAGAAAAATGTTCATAGCATCGAGACAGTGTCCTTTATGCTGTACGAGACCGCATACAAAAGTGGTCACAATATAGTAAAGTCAAAAGCTTCTGTGCGTGTCGCGGCTATCACGAGCTTCCATGCGCTTACGCAGTGCCTTAGTCAAGAGATCTCAAATAGAAAACGACCTGGATAGGTGCCAGAACGATGTGAACGCAGCTATGGAGCGCCTGCACGTAAGCCCACTCCTGCTACTTGTGCTCATATGTTGAAGCTTTTGACAGGTCAAAAATCCCCTATCTGTCATGATCATGCAGAAACAATCTATGGACCTCATGAAAACGAATCAAGATCGCATGGAGGAAAAGCTGGCACAGTTGATGATATCCCCACAGCAGGTGTTGGACGCAGTCCAACGGCACAAGGCTGGCGGTCAGGATGCCTTTGATCTCATGAAAACTGGCCAGGAGGCAAGTTTTGGTGGCGCTTGATGTTTTTCTTTCTTAGATCCTCATTATCCCTTTACAGCGCTTGATACAATTACACTTACAACTACCGCGTGAGATCTCCCAGTCACCGGATCGAATGTTATTTGGGGGACCAATGGTTGAATCCCCATCATCCTCCCGTTCTTCCTCACTGGAGGTAACGGTGCAAACTCAGATTCAAAGTGCTTTAACAGATTTACGACGCCTGACAAACATACCTCCGACACTCAAAGTCTTGAACAATCAGGTCAAAAAGCTCAGCGGCTCTACTCCGATATGCTCTGGAACGTACAGCGACATCTGGCTAGGAGAGATGTTAGGAGAGAAAGTAAGCCAGTCCTTGAAGGTGTTGTGTGAGCGGATGACTGACACCTCTCCAAGGTCGCACTCAAAACCTTGCGCAGTATCACCGACCCTACGAAAGCCAGAAGAATGACCAAGGTATGGCGTAGTGTTCGTTTACGTGACTCACAACTACCATTGATGTGTCGTATAGCGCTATGAGCACGAAATGAATGTGTGGGAAAAGCTTAAACACGACAACATTCTGACAATTTATGGTGTCATCACCAACTTGGGACCTATTCACATCGTAAGATCCCTGCTCCTGTAATCATGTTTGTTACCTGATAAAAACTCTACGTTCCACGCAGGTGTCGACGTGGCAAGAAAATGGCAATGTACTAGAGTATGTCATGTTGGAATGCAGTATATCGCCGTTTTTAATTGTGCTCAGATATCGCACCAAAAACCCCGACATCAACCCCCTCACTTTGGCAAGTATGCTAGTAGCCCAATCATCGCCTCGAAACTCATCTTGACAACACTCAGCTCGCACAAGCCGCAAGGGGCATCGAGTATCTTCATGGAAGCAACATTGTTCATGGGAATCGTGAGTGCATCTATGTACTTCGTGAGGACAATCGTTCTGACTTAACGAGTAGTGAAATGTGTAAGTCGCTGTGATTTGCAAGCAGATATGTCCATTCACGGTTTCGGACCAGAATAATATGCTGGTTTCCTCCGAAGTGCGTGACATTCTCCACTTCAGTTAATAGTAAGAATCTGAGTCAGTTCTCGATGCAGGGTGTAGTATGCATTGGTGACTTTGGGCACACTCAAGTCCTAGACGAAGTGCTCGGGAGGGAGGGATTCACCGCTTACACTGGGTCCTCCAGCGTGCGTTGGAATGCTCCGGAACTCCTGGGTGGCGACGATGTCAAGCCCACCAAAGCCAGCGACGTGTTCGCGTTTGGAATGTCTATCCTGGAGCTTGTAACCAAGCAAGCACCCTATTCGCACAGAAAACGCGATCTTACTGTGATCATGGACATCAACGACGGACATTTACCTCTTCGCCCAACCGAGCCGGAAGATGTCTCGCGGTGGATGCATGACGAATTATGGGAACTTTTGAATAGGTGTTGGTATTTCATGGCTCAGGGGCGGATGAATATTGGAGAAGTCACAATCTGTCTCGAGGGACTCGCTGAATACCTTGGGAATCATCCAAATTGGCAGACGGAAGAAGCTGATGTTGAGATCGTTCAATGAGATGTTGTCTTCACGTATGTTATGATCTACGCATGTACACATGGTAATTACTTTATCAAAATGATCTCAGAGAGATCTGCGGCTTCATATTCTGCTGCACTGGGCCCGCCGCACCTTCGACAGCCTTCCGAATCGACATCTCGAGTACTTCCCGCACAGAGGGATCCAACTGAGTAGTGGCCTCCTTGAAGGACGCGGGCGAGCTAGCTGCCAGGGAAAGCAAGTGTGCTACGCCACTAGAGTGTATCGTTGATGGAGGCATCTGCGATGGGCGTAGAAGTAATGTGATTGTTGGTAGCAGGACACTCAAGAGACGGGAACCTGCACAATTAAAGTCAGTTATCATGTAGTATTAAACCAAATCCGTGAGTACTGGTACTGACGTTGTTCATCTTTAGCCAGCGAGACAAGCGTCGCAAATGTTTTCCAAACCTCGTCTATCGAGATGGCCTGCTGCTCTGACACTGTTCCATCATCCACTCGAGGTACCATTTTGGCAACATATTGGATTAGTGCAGGAAGAAGCAGCCGAACGCAGGCTCGAAGAAGTTCGCTTCCGGACGCAGCGATTGTAAGGGTTTTGGCGCAGTGAACAGCCACAATAGCCATCTGCTGAAATGCAAAAACGCTCAGTGACACGCATGAAAAGTATTGAAGGAAAAGGATACCTGGTCGCCTTCTTCAAGCTTCTGAGATATAAGAAAGAATAGGTGTTCCACCACATCGCGAGAAACCGCCACTTGTGCAGGAATGACGGTCAAGATGAGCACTGCCGCAAGAAGGTTTGTTTTGACTTTTCTCGACGAAATCAAACCTTCGCGTCCCCTATGTTACTTTAGCCTCCCACAAACATGTAAGCATTTCAAGAGCAAACCTCATTTCGTCCACGTTCAAAAGACACGAAGACAATAAGCCGTGGATAAGTTTCCCGTAACGTTCGCGCATACTAGGATGGCATGAAACGGCCAACAAGGATCTGAAAGCCGGAAGAGTGGGAGTCACCAAATCCACTTCCGATGTTTCATTTTTCAGCAGTTCTGGAAACGGGTCATGCAAAAGAAATTGCCGATGAGATTCTCGTACCGCCATAGAGCACACAGCCTATTCCCCGTACATCCTCTCGAACATCAGATTCTGTTGTCGAGGCAATGAGGTGGAAGGCACCCAGGGAGCCAGAAATCATCTTTGCAATATCAGATAGATCACCTTCTGCAAGAACATGCATCGTGTTATGTAACGGCGTAAAGGTTAAAAGACTTACGAATCGACGTCGTTCCTGGACTGTGACGAGAGTGTCGAAGGATGTAGGCAAAAATCTTGAGACAATGAGTGCGAACCGAATCCGGAGGAATGGCTGCGTTGCTCCGACTCCCCTTTCTGCTGGACTGCGCGTGAGATTCTCGTGAAGGACAATTTCTGGAAAACTCGCCTGAGATCACCTCCGGGTACATATTGGCCGAAGTGTTTGGCAAAAGTGGTCAGGACAGTGATCAGGTGAATGAGTACTTCTGCAGATTCTGTCATAGCCATTCGATGACTGAGACTCATGAATTCTTGAAAGATAGTAGGCTCCAAAAGGGCTTTCCCTGAATAGCGAGGATCGAGAAGGCATTTCAGTGCCCCCAGGCAGGCAATCACTGTGTCACCGCGTGAGCTGGTGTCTGGCGAGGACGTCGCGAGTGCTTCATATATAAGGCCAAAGAGGGGGAAGAAAAGGGGCGCTGGCCCTTCTGCCGCGGAATCGATATCATTAACAGATGACCCTATCTCCTTCCCAAGGATGGCAGCTGAAATGTATTGATCGGAGCGGTTCATGGCGTTCGCAACAGCTTGTAGGATTGTTGCCCATGAAGAAGCGTAGTACTGAAAAGGTGAGATTCGTTGATAACAATCGATCGACAAGATTGAAACTTACTGGGAGCAGAACTACTTTACCGAGGCTTGCATATGACGGGTCTAAAGCCACCGCTGACGCATCGTGTATGAATTCGGAATCTGCCCGGATGACAGCATAATCGCGAAGACTCGCAATCCATTGCGGGGCCAAGATCGATCTGTATGGTTTGATGACATCCAGAAGGTACGTCTGCTCAGAACTAGCAATTTCCAGACGGGCCCACGCGGAGAGGATAGAAACCCTCAGCATGCCTGATGCATTTGGGCTCAAGTCCACAAAATTGCCCATAGTTAAGTTGCCAGATTCTTGGAAAGTGTGAATATCTTTATAGGTGAGATATTTGGATATGCTTACCGTCAACTTCTCCGAGTGCTGTTGTAAGTTGTTTGAGAATTCTCCCCATCCGACTTACATCTTTGACAACGCCGCAGCCAACAAATACTGCACAGGCATCGATGGCAGAAGACAGAATTTCAGGAGTGGAATCTGGAGAGAAGGCGGGAGTAAGTGCAGCTGTGATAGGTGCCTGATGTTGCTCAAGAAGGAGAGCATCTGGATAGTCAGGGTCTGGGGCGTGGCAAAATACCTATTGAAATGCATAAAAAAAAGCGACACAAATCACAGTGCACCTACCTGGATGACATCGCGTAATACGATCAATCCTTCTAGTCGTATCTCTGTGACATATGCCGCAGATGCTGTGAAGGCCATTTTGATCAAATCTGGGACACGAGATACAAGGAGGCCGTTCACTGGAATGCCGTGGCTACGAGCGAAAGGTATGTCGATGTGCTCTCTGCGCCCAAAGCGTGCAACTAGGGTGCAGATTTCATGTAAACATCGCAGTGCAAATAGTTGCGTCCTCCAGCGTGACGTAGCAAGCAAGGCTGTGTTGCCTTTCTGTGTGTCATCGTTTGACATGGATGCACTCAACGATTGACCTTCGTCATCCATGAGACTGTTGGCTGTATCGACCATTTTCTGGGAGGCATTTATGCGCAACATGATCCTCTGACAAAGGTCAATCCAAGCAGATGGATTGTGAATCGCTGTCTGAAGTAGCCAGCTTGAAATTACGTTTCTGACTCCATCGATCGACGGGTCACCGTCTAGCATTCCAAACAAATCCTCCACGAGGCGATCTCCACCTAATCGGGACATTGCTAGAGCGTCTTTCTGAACCAATTGATAAAGGGCATCGATTGCTGCGAGTTTGAGGCATCTTCTAGGTGAACCAAGGTGTCTTCTGAAACGATTCACGATCTCGGGGACGTCCACATGCTCGGGAGCAAACATGAGGAGATGCTGGATGCACCTTATAGCTTCTACTAGGATGGGTTCATCATCTTCGACCGAAAATTCGTGGACAAGGTCAAGTACAATTGTTCTTGTCCTTGGAGAGTCGTGAACGTCAGGGCCAAGAATAGTGATGATTGCATCCAGAATATAGCAGACAAGGGGGTAAGCTTGCAAGTCACCACCAATATTGGCGTTGTTCAGCGTCCCTCCCTCGGCTTCGTGAGTGTCCGACAGGTATAATTTGAGCAGCATTCCCAGGGTGCTTGATACGAATGGAGCGAAGGCCAAACTAGCGGCGTTAATGACATGTCCCAGTGCGCGGAGGGACCAGAAGTGGACCAACGGATGAGAATCATTGCTCAATGACATGAGAAGGTTTACAGTTGTTTTTAAGATGGGGGCTGCCGCGAGTCCACCGACGTGGCTGTATAGAGACCCGAACGCAAGCGCACAGCCAGCTCGTCCTTGGGGGTCGCGGTTGCTTACAATGTGATCAACCAATGCCTTGGTTTGACTTGTCAAGAAAGAGCTTCCAGATATGTTGGCAAGGCGCCCAATGGCCTCGCTGCTAGAAGATCTTAGGGCGGGATCACCATCCACAAGAGCATCCTGCAAGTGAGATGAAGAACTCATGGCAGAACCACAATTTAAAGGTAAGCTTACTTTCAAGAATGCTCCAAGAGCTGAAGTGACTTGAGAGTGCCCAAGGGTGTCCTTAGATTGGCGATGATGCGAGATCATGGTGACACGTAATGTTCGTACGATGGCCACAATACTATTTAACATTACGGCGGCTCTCCTCCCAGCGTTCTTGTCAAGCTTCGGAGACCGATTGGACTCTATCAAGTGATTGATTGTGCGCAGAGTAGTGCTCAAATCCTGGGCTGGCAGCAACTGAGAGAACAGTTCTATAGCGGCGTCACAGACTGACGATACGGGTGGTGGAGCATTAAAAGACCGGCTTTCCTCTTCTGACGGGTTTATCATAGAAAGAGAAAGTATATCGTGCTCACAAGCTCCTAGTATCGGTTTGCGTAGCTGGATGCGTAGATCAACAATTGGCAGGAAGATCCACAGATGACAGTGTCTTACCAGGGCACTTATTGAGTGTTCTATGCTATCGCTGTTGCTGTGACCTCGGCGAGGACTTTCAGACGTGCTTTGGTCGACCCCGTCTTCGGATATTTCGAGCGTAGTGAGTCCATATGCATAACCATCTGTCATCTGCCAGATTGAAGTGAAGCTACCGGAGGTAGACGCAATTGAGGCTTGCATTGTAGACATGTTATCGATATCGGGACCCGCAAAAACAGTAAGGACGGACTGCAATAAGCTTGATTGGACAGAATCCGTCAAAGTGGAAGTTCCAAGAGCGGAGAAGCACTGGTATGCTCTACGTCGAAGAGAAGCTTCGCGAGTCCGAATAGATGGACCATTATCTTCAATTATCGAAGGTCCGGAAACTTCTTCAATAGTCTGTGACAAGAACACATTTGAAAATGAGAGGGCATTTCCAAGCAGAGATGAGATTCTCCGGGCGACGTCAAGAGTGGTGAGTTGGCTATTGTGAAGCAAAAAACAAAGGATTGCCCCAAGCGCACTCTCGCGGACATGCAGGAGAAACTTCCATTCCGCAGCTGACCGGCCTGAAACGTTGTCTTTCGCAGTAGGTTTCGGTAATGCATTACGCCAAAGTACCAGTAGCTGAGGTAGATGTGAGCGGACGAAATTTGGTCCAAGCAGCATCAGCGATGCAATCAACGTCCAGGCAACTTCAACCTCTACCCCTGCGACATGAACATCATGATCACTAACGCGCTTAAGGAGTTGAGTGGCAGTATCGAGGACACTGGCTGACACGTCAAAAGACACGTATAGGGGGCGATGTGGCACAATAGCGATAAGAGCCGCCAAACCATAGGAATGACCAAGTGTCCGACGATCAATGTCTGAAGGAGCTGCAGGAGATTGAAGGGATTCGATGTCGCGTTGTAAAGACTCTGTTATCACCAATATTGCCTTCGGTAAACGGAGGGGGGTAGAATAGCAGAAGCAACGGAGGGTCCAACTCGCATTGACACGAACCGAGTGACTTGGATGTGTAAGCAGCGTCATCAATGGCACAGAAACAGCGTCCTACGCCGAGTTTAGAAATATATTAAAGTTCCAACTTCGCAGGACTTACCTGAACCGGCGGAGGTGCATTGCCTAGTTGTTGCAGCAGACCCGCAACCTCCTCCAGTGCTATTGTTAGGATGGATGAAGATGGAGCCACCTGCCCCGGCATTAATGCTGGCCATCTTTTCAAGTATGACGAGGAAAGATCTTGAATTGCAGCTATTTGTCCTTGCTCAGTCAGCATTCGTACTGCTACTAGCTCTCGTAAAAGGGCGCCGACTAGCTTCCGAATGAAGAGTTTGTCATATCTCGTAGCTCCATTCTTGGGATAGGAGACGATCTCGGTCATGAGGTGACCAACGAGTAGAGAATAATTGGCTTCCACAAATGCTGGCCCGAGTTTTGCCAACAGTGTGACGTAAAACATGAAGATTCCGGCACGGGTTTTGCGGCTGTGAGCTTTGTTAAACTGGGTGGAAATTTGTGATAGCATATCTCCTGGCGTCAAAAGGACTTTGGTGTTTTCGGCTGCGATATGTGCAGGAGTAGAAATATCGGAGTCTTCTTGTTCCTTCTTGCCTTTTTGTGACTGCTCTGCAGCTGCCACAGCACGTTCGATCTGGGTGGCCGCGAGCATATGTCCCACCAGCTGCGCCAGCGATTGCGTTGTCACCTGGTCACTGTTTTCAAGACTTTTAACGCAAATATTCATGATCGACTCCACATCTGTGAGCGCGACGGAGTCTTCAGGAGTGTACACGATTGCTAAGACCTGCACATGGTTCAGTTCGCAAAATGCAGTTCACAGGCAAGAATCTCACAGCAGCAGCAGCTCGCTGGACGGGGAGAGCTTTATCAGTTAAACCGTTCTTCATTTGCTTGATTATGTCCTTTGCAAGCGAGTCGCTCAAAGCCTTCTTGGCTGAAACCAGGGTTTTCCGGAGCATAGTGAGCGCATGATATCGGACATGCGGCGACTTCGATGGTGATGAGAAAACAAAACCGAACAACCAGCAAATGTTCTACGTACCGCAGATGACCTCAATGTTTTTATGGCGATAGTAGCGGTTTCAGCCATAAAGGACATGAACTGCCTCGGGCGATCAGAGCGCTATTGGAAAAGAGGGAAATATCGAACCTGGGAGCCGAAGGCCTCCATCAACTCTCCAATTGTCCAAAGTGCGGCGCTGTAAGCGGAATGTTATTCAGAAATACTGATAAAACATGTATTTCGTGCTGACATTCGAGTCGAGTCCTTATCCGTGGCTTTGATTTCAGAGGCCGGCTTGAGCAACACCCTCAGCGTGTCAAATAATGACCTGGATTCTCCACGATGATACAAGACTAGAAGGCATCTTGCAGCTAGATTGCGAAGCGGCCGACCAGGAGAAGGGTATGGTTCCGAAGGTATAAGCACTTTCAGTAGCGTGACTTCTACTGAAGCTTGGGTCTCCTTGAGCGTTTCCTGCAAAACGTGAAATTGAAGGGAAATACAGTCATTATGAATCTACATACGGTGCTCGCATTTCTGAGACTTCTCTCCAGATTCGATAACCACTGAAATAAGTAAAGCTCTCCACCGTCGGTTGTCAATTGATTCTGCCTGTTGTGTAAACAACCTTTCACGTGTCTACTGCGAATTAATGCACGACATACCTCATCTAACTCTGCGATTTCCCCCTTGGATGCCATGATCCGTCACAACGATTAAATTTAAGAACTCTGAAGGAAGCTGTAGCACCGAAGCTCGAAGCGCAAGGAAGCGATGTACTGCTCGGCCAGTAAGTGATGCTAGTGTAGTAGTGAATCTATGTAGTGATGCTTATGCAGTGGCAGTACAGCATGACAAATTTAGAACGAATTCATTTAAGCATTACTGCATGATGTAGCTTGACGCTTGATCGAGTGTACAGAACATGGATAATTCTAATAATTCAATCATTTGCATACAAGATGCAGTGTGAGATAAAAATGCGATACGGTTGGAAAGTGGGGGACACCAATAAAGATTTGACGGGTTATACACGCAAATCAATCTGTTTTCACGGGTGCCCGTCTCACCAAGTATCGGCCAGACGTTAGCCACCACGTTACGACACAACACAGTCCCATCCCGGCCCCCTGCGCTAAATGAGACATAACGATCGCGGAAAGTATTGCTCCGCGGCCTTCCGTTTGAAGTAGAATGACAGCCTGATGATGTATTTTGGTCATGGAGATCGCCAGGTAAGATAACACAGCAGCTAGAAGGAATTGCCATGTTGGTGCTGAGGCTTTCCATCTGTGAGCAGTTTTATTTCTATCAAAGAAGGTCGAAGCGTATTGCGCGGCATAGATTATCCGGACTGCCAGGTTGATCATGTTTGCATATACCAGAGAGACATCACCGAAGTCCGAGGCGTAAAATCCAATCGCAGAAACAATGAATACGACAGAAAAGCCAACGAGCCATCTGATCATTTAAATTAAGTTAATATAAACCATGGTGAATGGAGTACGCACCTGCTTTGTCTTCGAAGATCTTGAGAAGTTGCGATGCTCGAGAAGAAAGCTTCCAGTACACCATTGATGGCGAGGGCAGGGATGTACCATATCCAAGCTGCGAGAACTTTGGGGGCGCTTGTTGATAGGTACTGTATCGGGAGCAATAGGTGCAGAAAGATCGGAAGATAGACGGTGGCAAATACAATGACAAGGACGGAACAGACTAGTTGGATGGAGACCAGTGACAGCAAGATCTCTGATGCTTGACCTAGTGAGCGTCTGTCGAATTGCGGACCAGTCGACGTAGAATTTGCCTCAGCCAGGGGGCACAAGGTTCTTGAAAAGTAAACTCTACATATTTCCTCCAGAGGTTGAAAAACTATTCGTGCAACTAGAGAACCTGTACAAAGGTTGGATCATCACTATATCTGAAACAACCCAGTCTGAAACGATGCGCACCATAGTTCACGGCGACTGCGTACCCTCCTTGATTCTGCAAAGGGCTCCACCAAGACAATATAATCTTGTCTCCTTCTGTCAAAATGTGTTTGACGATAGATTGCCCAGTCATAGTCAAAGACAAATGCAGACTGTTAATGTCAAAGTATTGCGAGGCAATGTGATAGAATGTTGATCTGACAACCGTGATCAGAGAAGTTGCCTATTGAACAATATGAATTCACCTGAAAGCAACCGCTTCGGATTCCTGTCGTGTAGCAAGACGAGTCGGCAAAAACGTGGGATACCCCATTTGATACACGTAACTGAAAAACACCACACTACTGTATGCAAGTTGGCCCAGCGCAAAAGCCACGAGCGCGAATTCCCCGGAATCTAGTCTAGTCGAGTCGTAAAGGAGGACAAGATAAGTGACAAGAGTCTTGCACGTTATCCCGAGACCTTCAGCTCTTACTCTAACTCCAGTGCGAACTTCACCCATGGCCCTGACAAGTTGAGAGAAAAATGTATGTCACTGAGATTATCTACATACCGATTATGCATGGGTTCGCTGAAGAGCTCGCTTAGCGCGGCGAACACATAGATCATTAACGCCATGTGAAAATGCGGCTGACGACGAACATCATCGCTGGCCAGAGTAGAATATGCAACTGTCGTAGCTAGAGACACTGGAAGTCCTAGGATAATTGGCAATGCAGATAGATTTGTCAAAGCAGGTACGTGGTCGTCGTTAGAATTTAACTCTTGGGTAGTATGGATGGTGGTATTCCGCGGCCATGCTCTGAGCAGCGCATTCCTGACGCCTTCCCTGCTGAGAAACAGTATGGTGCTTAAGATAAGCTCAAATTGGATTGCAGCAGTCCCGTATGCTTGTGGAGAGGCTAATCGAAACAGTGCTTGATTCAGAACAAATGTCAATAGACGAGAACCAAGTTGAAGACCCATAAGAGAGAACAAAGAGGTAAGTGAACGTTTCAACAACCCGCCATCTTTGTCTTTTGAGCGACCTAAGGGTGGTTGTTGGTTCATGGGTGAGATTTTGATGAGGTATCTTGGTGATAGCAGCTGCTAGCTGTATAACCTCAGTGCAAGGTACAATATTCAAATTCAACTCGAGATATGTGTGTTTGGTCATGTTATGAACGAAAGCTGTACAGACTTTTTACATAATTTCTAAGATACCTTTGCACTCCGAACTTTGAATGTCACAATTCTGATGTAATTAGTCAGGCCTACGACGTAGGATTCAAGAGAGCCCAAAAGGGTTCCTAAAAAATTGCAGATCGTGCATAGGACGACCGTGAAAGAGCAACGCTTGAAGCTTGAAGCTTTGAAGAAGTGCTGCATTTTTGCGCACATAGCGTCCCCACGTTAGAAAGAGGCTAAACTCAACTCAGAGTCGCCCGCTAAGTCTGTTTAGGATTAGCTGATTAGTCTACTCCTCATAGGAGAACTGGAAGGGATTGGCAATAATCCCGGGGGACACCATTGGCTTCGACGAACAAGCCCACTGACTGAGTACTACTGAGTGACTAAGAGTGAATTCGAATGAAATTTGAGTCTGACTCAAACGGGGAACACGTCGCTCGCGACGACGCTCCAGGTATCACTGCGCGACCCAAGTACTGACATCAGCTCAGTGTAAATGAAATTAAACCGCCCGCGCGTGGTTTGACAGACGGTGAACGCATTTTAAATCGACCCTCTTCTACTAAAGAGGCTGTCGAGTAATATTGTGGTGTTTGTGGCATACACAGGTCACCAGTCTCCCGCTAAAATGATGTTATCTAATCTTCCCCCCCGTTGTCTCCTCCTAGAATCGTTACTGAATCGAAACAACTGGGTACAAAGGAAAATGCCTTCTATGCAAGGGGGGAGAGCATAGACTAGTATACGGGGCAGTACGAACGATTGTAGCAGGGGGTGCTGGCGGCCCACGCCATCCTGGAATCCTTTG